>LFZO01000808.1:7207-25810 GCA_001578225.1 Pseudocercospora musae
ATATTCCTAGATTCTTGAAATATCGCTTATAGATTTTTAAAATCTATTACTTATCGAACAAGTACTATTTACATACATACTATACTCCTATTAGTTACAATTTTAAAATAATAGTACGATTAATATATAATTCCCTATATACTACTAGAGATACGATAGATATTATCTTAGTAGATATTTCTATCTAGAAGATGTATCGCCTCTATAGATAGAAAAAATAATAAATTATCGTATCTCGATTATTTACTATTTTAAGATAATAACTATATTTATATATATTTCCTTATATTATACTATAGTAGAGATAAGATATAAATTAGTGTTCTTAAGCTATATCTATAGTAGTTACTATAGTAGGATTATGTAGGGATCTATATATATATAGCCGATATAAGCGTTACTTCCTTAGATTAGTAACTTATCTTCTTCTCTTTATATACTTACTACTACTACCGCTATATAAAGACAACGATATTGTTACTATCCGTAATTCTATCTATAGGTAGTAGTTAATAGTTATTATATTATCGGATTAGTATCGCTTTGTATAATAGTAGGAAGGCGACGAGGTATAAGTAGGGGTTTTGTAGGGGATAGAGCTATAAGTTCCTTAAGGCTATATCCTCCTTTATAAGAAGATAGACTATAAGACTTATAAATAGTATACGGCTCTAACGAAGAAGACGATAACGAGATAAACATTAACGATATAATCAATAATTAACTAGGCTTGTTAAGGGCATGCTTTAGTTAGGCGGCGCTATCGCCGCCCTACCTACTACTACAATATTATTAACTATAGTAGTATAATAGTCGCCCTCTTCTAATAGCGCTACTAGTAAACGTACTACTAGACGTATAGAATAGATACTTTAACCTCTATAGTACAGTTATTAGGCCTTAATAACAATAATAACCGCTAGGCTAATAATTGGTTTAGTAACCGCTTTAGTAGCCATTACAATAGCTAGTACTACTAATAGCTCTAATAGCGTCGTAACTAGGAGCTAAGCTCTAGATCGTTCTTTATAATAGTATCGTAGGCGACAATAAGACGTTTATTCGCTTAATCGTACCGCCTTTAATAAAGAATATACTATTCTTTATAACGTCTTTAATCCTATTCCTTATATTCTTTAGAGTCTTTAGTATATTCTAAATAATACTAATAATCCTCTATAATAACAATCTACTTACTAGAGGGCCTATTAAGCTACTACAACGAACGACTATATACATTTACCGTATCTAGAAGCTCTATTAAGTATACGATTAGGAGCGCTATATACGAGACTTTACTATAGACATACTTGTTAATACAATATATAATAACTACTTAACTTCTAATTACGAGGTACTAGAAGATACTAGGTATAGGCCAACTCCTAACGCTATATACAAATACGTATAATAGTAAAAGGAACGCTAATAGTAAGCGGATAGAGTATCTAGCTATTATTATTATTCTTCTTATATTACGAGTCTATCCCTCTATTAGGCAAGTAGCTATCTCTCTATCTAGGTTTATAGAGGGGAAAAGGATAGGGCTAAAAATCCCTTATCTCCTATTATATCTATATAGGTTACTATACTCCTATTCCTTAGTTTAGTATCGCTTTAGATAGTTGTAGTTACTATAGAGTCCTTTCCTCTTACTAGACCTTAATCCCTCTAAGTAGTTAATTCTACCTCTCTCTCCTTCTAGGCTATAAGTAAGAATTAGTCTAGTATACCCTCCTAGATTAGCTATTTAGCTATTATCTCTAGCTATCTCCTTGTATTAACTATTATCTTCTAGTCTAAGGACCCTACTTATACGACTAGTTAGCCTCTTCTCTAATATCTCCCTAAATAGAGGATATATATAGATAGATAGATAGATAATTCAATTAACCTATTGTAGCGCCTTATGGCCTATGTAGGTACTAGCTATATACTCTACAAATCCTAACTATAACGTCTAGTAGGTAGGCAAACTCGAGCTATATTGTTAAGAGGAAACCTATAGCTTGTCCTTTAGTAAAAACCTCTTTCCTCTAACCTTAGTCCTACTAGTTCTACTAAAAAGCTCTTTAGATAGTATACTAGATTCTAGTTACTACCTTCTAACCTATCTCTACTATCTTATTACCTAAATAGCTCCCTACTCCCCTTTCCCCTAGTCCCGCTATTATTGTACTTTCTAAAGTCTCTAGTAGCTAGAGGGTTTGTTAAGGTATTAAGCCTAGCCTTGTAGAGGCTAGGAAGTCTATATTAGTTACTCTTGTCCTTATAGTCTAGGTCTAGCCTTGCTATAGCTAGGTAGCCTTTGTTAGTCGCTCCTAGAACCTCCTCTTCCTAGAGACCTAAGTCCTTAAGAAAGCCCTTTGTTAGGGCCTAGAATAGTACTACCTCCTCCTATACCCTATCTAACCTTACTTAACATCTAGGTCACGTAATCTACATTTGGAAATATAGTTAGTCTAGCCTACTACTACCCTAGCCTAGTCCGGTTTAGTAGTACTATACTATAGATTTGGGGCTTATCTAGCCTCTAAACGGTTAGTACCTTTCTCCTTCCTCCTTATTAAAGCCTTACTAGGTGTCTATACCTTCCCCCTTTTTAACCTACTTAGTAGGCTAGGTTACTACTCTAGCCTATAGGCCTAGTCTACTATTTAGTAGGCTCGGTATCTTGTATGTTCCTTTAGAAGGTATTAGGTCGTATGCTTGAGGTTACGCTAGTCTTCGTTAGTATAGTAGGGGCCTTGGGTTCCCTTTAGTAGTTATTAAAGAGGAACTTAGCTCTAAAGACTAATAGTAAGATAGTGGCCCCCTATCTTGCCTACTACTTTAGGTTCGTAGCTAGTACCGCGTATAGGTATCCTTATCGTTACTAGCTAAGATATATATATACTTTACTATTAGACTCCCTAGCTATAGGTATAGCTAGGATTCATCCCTACGGCTCTCCTTTTTATTAGATATGTCCTAGGTCCTATATACTCTATTCTAATTAGGGTAGCTATCGTAGATACTAGTCTAAACTATCCTTTATAGAGATTTTTCTATATTCTATCTTCTTTTTAGCTTTAGTAGAGTAGAAGTAGCTCTAAGCCTATAAAGTACTACTTGGCTTGTCTTCCTCTATACTATCTATTTAGGAACTCTTACTAGGACTACTAAGTATATAGATCTACCTTAGAGGAATAAGCTTATAAATTATATAATATAGCCTAGGAATCCTTTTATTCTTATATTATCAATTAGTCTCTAATAGGATATATTATCAAATACTCTAGAAACGTCTATATATAGTATTAAAGTAACTATTAGAATATATAGTCTAGCTAGTAGTTAGGTACTAATAACCCCTAAGGGATAATTAGCTTTCCCCCTATTAGGGATACCTAGGATTACGTAACTAATATAACGTAACTACTCTAATCCAATACCTTTTAGGTTTAGCCCTAACCTATAATAGAATAATAATAAAGTACTTACTATTCCTACTTTAGTCTCTACTATTCCTTATATCTTCTATTCGCTATTTAATCCTATTAGCCCTTCTTAGCTCGATAGGTTATAAGCCTAGAGCTTGTAACTAAAAGGGTAGAAATACTAGAGTAGTATAGGTTATATCTAAACCTACACTTAAGTCTAGTTCCTAGGGAAGAGGCAAAATAGGAGAGGGTAACTCGAGGAAGACCTATATATACTATATAAAGAAGCTCTATATATAAAAGCTCTAAAAGAATCTAGTAAAGTAAACTTACTTAAGGCGTATTAGATCGCTTAGGATATAAAGGAAATAAATAAGCCTTAGACTTAGTACTTAGTACTACTAATATCCTAATTATAGGTTATAGGTTATAATAGTTAGGAAGGACCTAAGGAATTTATTAGCCCTATAGAGCTAGGAATCTATACTAAAGTTTTTAGTAACCTTTAAAACTAATAGGCCTAGTAGAGCTAGGGATCTACTAACTAAGGAATATAGCTATCTAGAAACTATTATTTTAAGACTAAAGAAAGAGCTTGTTTCTAGAGTTTATATAGGAACCTTAATAAGGTAAGGTCTCTTACTAAGTCCTACGCCTACTAATTAGTACGCGCTTAGCCTATATACTAAACGTATATAACTCGTATAGCCTTTCTAACCTAGTACGCTATACAATCCTTTTAGGAGACACTTATTAGTTCTACTATCTACTATATTATCGGTTAGGTAGGTATTCTATACGTTACTATATACCTAGCTTCTAATAGTTCTAATAAGTCTTCCCTATAGTAGCCTATAGAACCTCGTAGGATAGACATAAGCGAATCGACTACGTTAGATAGTAATAGCGCGCCGCTAATAGACAACGATCGCCTATAGGGAAATATAGAACGTTAGGCCTCTATTAACGAGCGATAGACTACGTTAAACGAGCGTATCGCGCGCTCAAAGGCTAACTAGAAGTTACTAAAATAAGAAGTCTATATATAATTAACGGCCTTATACCTTAAAGAAGTAAGGTAGTTAGTACGCTACTTAGCTTAGTATACCCGAGTCGTACGAGCGTTTAATACTAAGTTATAGCTATTTCTTATAGTATTTAATAACCGCCGTTATATAAAGCACCGCCTTATAATAGCTATTAAGATTAACTTATAATAGTAGTTATAGGCTTTTAACTTATCTAACGGAAGTAGGATTATCGATACTACGAGACTACTATAGCTATATCTATTTACTAACGCTTACGACTATACTAGAGCGTAATTCTAGTACTACGGAAGTAATAGCAACTAGTCTAATAATATCCGTAAGGTATCTCTTACTAGTACCTTCGCGCTTCGCTACGTAAAAGAAGATATATAGATAGATAGATAGATAGATTTCATATTGCCATACTATTCTAACCTATAGACAAGTAGCTATCTCTAGTATTCTTTAGGAGGGAAAAAGCCCTTTACTCTACCTTCCTAGCTTCCTTGAAGCCCCTACCGGTTTTGTACGGCGTTAAAAACCTCTACGCTCTATTATGCCGTTAGGGATACTAAGCCCTACCCTTGTTTGTACTAGTCCTTTGAACTTCAAGAGGTTCCCTATATCTCTGTCTCCTTAACTAGATCGTGTCTACATCCTCTAATTTAGTATCCTTTGTTAACTCGTTCCTTTATAGCTTTAAACTAGGTAGGAGGGAAATCTAGTTTAGGAAATAGGGTAGTACCCCTATCCCTTTCCTCCCCTTCCTCCCTTCCCTTTGAATACGGGTTATTACCATTCCTCCTACTTTCTAGTTAACTTCTATATTAGCTCTCTACTAAGCTATAAACTATCCCTACCCTTACTTAGTATCTAGTTACATAACCTATACTACTAGAATTCGGAATTCCTACATTGGTTTCTATACTTAGGTGTTCTTTGTAGGCTGCCTTATATACGGTATAAGGAGTGGTTTGTGTTAGATACCTAGCCTTTAGAACTGAATTAGTACTCCTAGGGGGAAGCTAGGGCCTAGGGGACAAGTCTAGGGCTATACTCCCCTAAGGCCTATAGATCTATAGGGTTACTAAGTGCTTTATCCTCTATATTCCCTCCTCCTTTAAGTAGTTATTGAAACCTCCTCTTTAGTTATTCCTTCCTTCTCTTCGGGGTAATTAGTCCTAGGTTACTACTCTAGGTCCTTGTCCCTAGGATAGATTCCCTCCCTAGAAAGGTTGGCCTATCGACTCGGTATTGGTTCTTGTACTAGTTGTAGCCGCGCTAGGCTCGATAGGTAGTCCGGATAGTTTTCTAAATAGCTAGTCGCCTTAGAGCTAGACTCCTTTCACCCGGGCGCCTTGTACTACCTTCCTAGGTAGCGCCGGCGGGCGGGAGAGATTTGGCTCTATCGACGACGTCGTCGCCTCTAGGTTCGTAGCTAGCACTACGTATAGGTACTCTCCTTCGCTAGCCAAAGAAGATATATAGGTTATAGAGATAAGAGTAGTCCTTTACTCCTTTAAGAAGTAGAGCTAAAAGTAGTCTAACTACTACTTAATAGTCTATACTAATAACCGTATAGCCTTCTACGCCTTCTTAAACTATATAGTTAGTATAGAATAAGATATTAATCTATTACGAGAAGCCCTTCTTATTGTCCTTAAGTATAATATAGTTATAGAAGTAACGTAGCTTTTATTAACTACTAATACTCTTACTAACGCTTTATTATAGCTTAACTTTATCGCTACTAGGAGATATAATACTAATCTCTTCTAGATAACGACCTAGACGAGCTTCTAAAGAGTATATCTTATTCTTAGCTATAAGAAGTAAAGCCGAAGTCGTAGTAACACGTAGTCCTTCTTTACTATAGCCTTATATACGATACTACCTAAGTCTCCTATAATACTATTATTAGGCGATGTACTATCTAGTACGCCGTGATATTACGTTAACCGTAGCCTTACTTAATTAATAAGCTTTATAACTTTATTATCTATAAGTCCTTTAGATCTACTATAATACAAGGAAGATTACTATACGCCTATATAGACGCCTTACGCTTAATATATATCGAGTTGAACCTCCTACTAGATCCCTTCGAAGCGCCCATTACGAGGCGTAGTCTATATTAATTATTCTACTAGAAGTAAGTATTACCCCTAACCGATAACCGATAGTATACTCGAAGCTATTATAGTTAAAGATCCGATAAATATAGACAAGGTTAACCTTAATACCTACTAATACCTAGTATAGAAAGGGCTATCTAGAATAAAGACGTTAACCTATAATAATAGTAAGAATATTGGCTCTAAAACGTGGTTAATAGAAAATATAATAAGGTCTAATATTATAGTCTTATCCGAGTTATACAACTAACTTACTATCTACCTTAAACGCTTAAAGACGGATACTAGGAGATAAGGCGTTATAATCTGTATCGCGGTAATAGGCTCTTCTATATATACTATTAAGTAGATAAAAGCCCTCTTCGATATCGACTACTAATACCTAACAGTACTACTCTCCTAACTAGCTATAGAAGGTTTTCTAAGATAAGTTATTATCGAATAGCTATAGTATAGATTAAGGGAGGTTAGTTTAGAAGCTTAAGGCTATACTAGACATTCCCTTTAATAAGGCGGTAGTTAGAACTTAGAGGTTTTTAAGAGATATATTAACTTAGCTAATAACTATAAGGCAATATTAGAGTTAAGCTAGAGGGCGCAAATCGGCTATAAAATACCTAGGAAGCCGGGTTAATGCCTTATAGATACCTTATTGTTATCGTATTAATCATTTTTACTAGCGCTAGTTACTAGAAAGTAGCTTAATTGCCTTAGCTTCTCTACTTTACTTAAGCTAACGGATACTACTATCGCGTACTTCGCTATTATTAGGGATCCTAGCTAGCTCTACTTAGGCCTACTATACTACTTATTTACTTACTAACGGTAGTGTAGTAGCTCTACATAATAGTAACGAAGGCTATAGTATATAGATAGATAGATTCGTATACTAGGAAGAGATAACGGCCTTCCCTCTCCTAAGGGAAACTTAGTATCCTTTATCTACCTACTAGTCTAAGGTACTACCTATACACTACTAGTATCCTCCCTCGCCTCCCTATATTTCCTTATAGATAGCGTACGTCTTTACTTTATCTAGGGCCTACTATACTATTTTTTTACTTACTAATAGTAGTATAGTAGCGCCTATAAATCTAAACGATAATCTAGCTCTATAAAATAGTAACAAAGGCCGAAGTATGTAGAGTCTATAATATAAGAGAGGGCCTAAATAGTAGGGTAGTAAGTAAAGTAGAAAGCGCGCCTATAGGCGATTAGTAGGTAGGAGTGTTATATGAAAAAGCGTCTATAGGCATATATATAAAAGCGCTTAGCGCCGGCTCTTCTTAGGACGAGAACCCTCGATACCTAATAGCCTTATCGTTATCGTATTAATTACTTTTGTTAGCGCTATTTAGCGGAAAGTAGCTTAATCGACTTAACTTGGTAGACCGCTTTCAAGTAGTATAGAATAGCTAGTTTGGAAGCGACTATCAAGCCAATATAGGTATAGTAGTAGTAGCGTAAAGTAGAGCTTAAAGGCGTCTAACTTCTAGCGTCTAAGTAACTAAATCTCGCCTTCTATAAGGCTAACGTTAGCGGTATGTTAAGTAGCGCTATAGTAGAGTAAGTAACCTAAGAACAAGCTATCGTTAACGCCCTATAACCTAAAACCTTTCTTAACGAAGGCGATAACGTCGTTTCTAGTAAAGCCTCTTCTACTAAGCTTAGTAGTAGTAAATAGTAGAGTAGTTAGATCTACTAGCTCTACCTATAGAAGCTTCCGTATATAAGAGATAGGGCATATTAGTAAACCTATCGCGGCAATATAGATATTAACGACTTAGTAATTAACGTCGTTCTTTAAGCGTTTAAGTTGTAGGACTATACAATCGTCTACTATACTAACGTTAGACTATATTGTATTCTTCGAGAGCTATACGGGAGTGCCTTTACCTCTCGAGTTATATATAATCTTGCTAAGCTATAAGAAGCTAGCGAATGCGAGTATTATAGTAGCGTTAAGGTTCAAGTCGTTAGAGCTACGAGGGTTATCGATTACAATACTATATTAGTAGGTCTAGCGTTATAGGAACCGGTGTTCTTCGAGGCGTTGTATTAACTAACTTAGCGCCTTTAATTAGCTAGTAGACATAGTCGCTATCGAATATAGAGGTATCGAAGTTAGCGTCTATATAGTATACTCTTAATGCTAACAAATTGGCTTAGATCGACTAGCCTTTAATTATCCTATATTTAAAGACTTCTAGTAGGTTAAGCGCTTGGTCTTCTATATAGTAGTAATATAGCTAAGGTTATACTAGGTATAGATTCTCGTCTAGTAAGCCAAAGAGCAATACGTATAGCTCCTATAATCGTACTATAGGAGCGTAGACGGCTCTCGTTAATAGTTTAAGCGCGTACTATAAGAGCCTCGCTTATCTAGCGGATACTACGTTAATGCAACTTAGCTACTTATCCGGTAGGTCGTTAAAGTCGTCTTCTATTAATAGATAAAGTTACTAATCGCTACATAATCTAAGCGAGATAGAGCGTCTACTAGGTAGTTATTATATATCGATATTTATATAGATTAAACCCTTACGTTATGCTTTATAGATAGAAGAAGTGTATCTCATAATAGGTAGCTACTAGAGCTAGCGATACGCTACTTAGATAAGCAACTATACGTAGCTATATTATCTATATAGATAGTTACGAGATAGTCTTACTATTAAGCGCTCTATTGTTTAAACAATAGCTATATATCTAGTATCTACATAACGCTAATATAATAGCGCTTAAAGCGTAGTAGTAAGAATATGCCTTTAATTAGTATAGTATACTATATCTAGTCGCTATTGTCTACCTTGTACTAGAAGCTACTAAGCGCTATATTAAAAGCGTCTATAAAGAGATGTATTTAGCGCCTCTTAGGCTCTATAATAAGTAGTCTTTTACCGTTAATATAGCGTAACGCTTATATCTACTGTTCGAGGTCGTTATAGACGTTAGAGGATATATAGTAGTAGCGAGCGCTAAGTAATTATATTAAGGCGATAAATGCGAAGAGTATAATACTATAGGCTCTACCTAAGTTAATAACCTTTAACGCCTACGATAGGCATCTAGCGAGCGCTTAAGTAGCTTCGTACGTTATTGAGTCGTCTTGAAGGGCTATAGAAAGGTTGTTAATTAATCTAGCTTACTTAGCTTTGGATAGTCTTGCAATTATTACTATAGTATTAATCTCTATACTAAGGGCTTCTACTATAGTGAATTGAATATCCTTCTTATTGTTACATAGAATACTAAGTAGGTCGGTAAGCTATATCTACGCTACTACTAGGTAATATAGTAACGGGCTATTCTTTAGTAATATAGCAATAAAGTCGTCTAGATAATAGTAGAAACGAGAGCTAGACATACGCTTAATAAGCTAGTAAAACGCTTCCGCGCATAGGTTAAATAGTATAGGCGCTATACGTAGTCCGAATAGTAGGCAATTCTCGACGTAGTACTTGCCTTCCTACGTAAACGCTAATAGGCGGCGATCTATATAGGTATTGCAAGTAGTAATAGGAACGATACGATAATATCGTAAATAAATGACTATAGTATAGTACTACCTAAGGCCTACAAATAGGGCGTATTGTAGAGTAACAAGTTGTCTAGAGGGCTCGGAAATAGGGAAACGCCCTTGTAGTATATAGACCTCGGTTATCTATAGCCTAGTCGTACTCTAGAGACGCTAGGCAATTAGATAGCTCGACGCTTATAGTATGCCTAGTACGCGCTAGTATAGAGTCGTTATTAATCATTATAGATATCCGGGCATAGTAGTCGTTCGAGAGCCTTATAACTATAAAGTTAGTATCTAATTCTATACTAAAAACATGTATAACGAGGCCTTTCGCGTTCTTTTTATCGTTACGTAGTACGCTATATTATATTGTAAGTCTAATCGATAGACTCTATATAGGGATAACGAGGCGGTTTTATCTATCGATAGGCGATATAATAAACATAAAGTCGTCTAGATAGTAGAATACTATTATCTCTATAGTATCGTTCTATTATAGGCGATCCTATAATAACTAATAGAGCGCCTCTACGGATAGGTTAAAGATCTATAGTAACGTACGTATACCGAGTAGAAGGTAGTTATCTATATAATACCGACCCTACTATTCTATAGCTAATAAGTATCTCTAGTCCAAGGATATAGGTATTTTACGGAAGGCTGCCTTAATATCTCGTTTAATAATTCTTAAGCCCTTATCTGTAGCTATAACTAGGTCGTCTATATGCTATAGCTCTATAACTATTATATAAAGACATTAATTGGGATATAGGCGCTAGTACTATACTAGCAAGTAAATGCTAGTATGGCTAGGCCTAAAGTAGCGTAATACGCGTACTATCTATACTACAAAATAGGGCTAGGGTAGGCGGGTTGCTAGTAATATAGGCTACTAGTAGCAAGAGGTTAGTAAAGGGATAAAGGTTTAACTCTAAAGGGGGAAAAACCGTTGTATCCCCTATATACATAGACGTTACTATCTATACACTATAGCTCTATAACTATTATATAAAGACGTTAATTGGGGTATAGGCGCTAGTACTATACTAGTAAGTAAGTACTAGTATAGCTAGGCCTAACCGTAGTATAGCTAACGCCCTAAGAATAGCGTTAGTATAGCTATTTAGTCTAGTAACTTAAGTCAATTTAGGCACTTTCTAGTAAACGACGCTAGTAAAAGTAATTAATACGATAACGATAACGCTATAAGGCCGTTACGTTCTAATTCCAACTCTTTTTGCTAATATATATCCTATTTGTATCCTTATACTTAACTCTAGTATTGCCTTATAGTTATTAGTAAGGTCTATATATCTCTTAAACTATATAGATAGCAAGATTATCTACCTCTACTATAGACCTAGCATATATAAGTAACCCTATTAGCTAGAGAGTCCTAGAATGTAGACAAGATAATAACTCAGAGTTCTTATTACATTACCTCCCTATTAGGACAACTATAAGCCTAAAGGCTATAGAATAAGCCCCTATTCCCTTAAGCCTAAACTAGAAGAAGGTAGACTAGGAAAGTATTAAGGAGGAGCTAGATAAATAGATACCTATAGTAATGGAAATCCCTATAGATATACTAGAGCAACTAGGTAGGCTAGCTAAGGAAATGTTGAATAGGATCTAGGAAACAGTTAAGGCCTTTATACTAGAGAGAAAACTATCTACTTTTTAGTAGCTCTACTAGACTAAAGAGTATATACAAAGGATGAAAGCTATAAGAAGGGCTAGGAGGAAATGGATAGAATACTATATAGAGGAAGTATAGAGGGCCTATACTAAGGCATACTAGGCTAAAAAGGCCTAGATAAGAAAGGACAAGATAATTGAATAGAGGGCAATAGTAGGCAACATTACCTTAGATCCTATAAAGATATAGAAACTAGGATAGTAGGCTAGAAAGCCGGAACTAGAAAGAATAAGGTAAGTACAAATACTAGATATTAAGGATAGGATAGGAGTAGTATGTAATATAGATAAAACTAGAGCTAAGGTACTAGAGGACTACTTCTTCCTAGTACTAGTCTAGGCGGACCTATCTAACATAGAAGGGACTATTTATCTAGAACTATACTAGTTGGACCTAGTAGTTATAAGAGAGGAACTAGAGGAAGCAATTAAGATAATAAAGAGCTATAAGGCCCTAGAGCTAGACAAGCTAGTCAATAAAGTAATTAAGGCCTTAGGGAAGAGCCTATAGCCCCTCCTACTTAGGCTCTTTATAGCTTATATCAAGATAGGATACTACCTAAGATAGTATAGGGAATCTATTATAGTAGTACTTAGGAAGCTATAGAAGGAGGACTATACCTAACTAAAGTTCTATAGACTAATTGTACTACTTAATATTATAGGAAAGCTTTTAGAAAGGATTATAGTAGGTAGGATTACGGCTCTTTTAGAAAATCATAATATACTACTAGAGATATAGATAGGGGAAAGGAAAGCAAGATCTATACTAATAGCTATAGAGCTACTAATAGAACAGATCTATACTATCTAGGAAAAGAAAGGTAGGGTAGCCTTACTACTATTACTAGATATCTCTAGAGCTTTAAATAATGTTTCCTATAAGAGACTCCTATACATTATAAGATAGAAAGGACTCTTAGGATAGATAGTTATATTTATAGGAACCTTCCTTAGGGAAAGGACAACTAGAATACAACTAGGGCAATACTTCTTAGAACTAAGAGTAACTAAGACTAGTATCCTATAAAGATCCCTACGATTAATAATCCTCTTCCTACTATTTATATTAGACCTACTCCTATAGCTAGAGACAAACAACTCCTTAGCCTTAGGCTTTATAGATAATATAAACTTCCTAATATAGTTTAGTAAAATAGAAACAAACTATAGGATACTAGAAGAAAGATATAGGATATACGGAGAATATACTAAAAAATACGATACAAAGTTTATACTAGAGAGGTATAGACTTATCTACTTTATAAGGTATAAGAAAAGACATAACATAACTATATTAGTTAATATCTAAGGCTATAAGATACAATACTCGCTATTAGTAAGAGTTCTAGGTATCTAGCTTAACCCTAGGCTAAGATAAGGCCTATAAATAAAGAGATCCATAAGTAGAGTAGAGGCAAACAAGACCTCTATTAATAGGTTAATATTATTAATATAGAGAGCTATATTCGAGAAAGCAAGAATAATGTATAAAGCTATTATAAAGCTAGCTCTCCTCTATAGATACTAAATTTAGGGTAGGGATAGAAAGGGCAAAACTATAACTAAGGAACAAGGCAAATAGCTTAACTAGATCTAAGTAGCCTATCTAAAGAAGGTTATAGGTACCTACAAATCTACTCCTATAGAAGTCCTAGAGCTAGAAATAGGATTATCCCCTATCCTAGAGTACGTTTTAGGAGCAAGGATATAATATACTAAACAAACTAGTAACTACTAAGCTTAAACTATAGTAGAAAAAGTAGCCTATAAGATTAGGGAATATATAGCCTAGGACTAAATCCTAAGGTTAGCTAAATAAGGAATGCTAGAGGAAGTATCTAAATACAGAATTAAGACCCTAACTAAAGAGAAACTAAAGGTAGCCTTAATAGCTAAATAGATAGTATCTAATCTATACGAAAAGAAGTAGAATATAGCCCTTCTAAGAAGGAGAACTAGAGCCTACTATAGGTAGTATCTAGGAAAGTAAAAGATCTACTAAGGCCTAATAAGGGCTAAAGGTAGTATTAATATCTAGATTAGGTCTAAGTATGTTAGGCTTAGAGTATATCTATATAGAAGGAGAGTCCTAGAAGTTAACAACCTAAGCTACTAATATAGATATCTATCCTAGAATGTCTAATGTATACTCCTAGTATACCTAGACTAGGCTAGTAGAAGGGAGGACTAGAGAAGGCAAGTAGCTATAAAGATATACCCTAGAATACTCTAGGATAGAAAGACTATAAAGAACATAGTAAGATAGGTTAAAGAAAGGGGGTTTCTATCTTAATTAAGACTTGTAGAGGAAGTAGAGAGCTAAATATAAAGGATAGCCTAAAGGAGGGGAGAAGAGGGCTAGAAGGACAATAAGGATAGGTACTACGAAGGCAATATCTAGATACTAGTATACTAACTATAGGGCCTACTAGTAGAAAGAAAGGCAATAACTAGAGGTAGGAGGTTTTTCATATATACTTATTTTCCTCCTTAGACACTATATAGCTATAATCTATATAGGCTAGATAGCTCTAGAATAGGGGAATGAAATATCTATCTATCTATATATCTCTTAAAGACGTCCGACTTCTATCTACTAAGGTAGTAAAGCTCGTAGCCTAATATACTACGTTATTATATATAAATAGGAAAAAAGAATGTCTAACTCCTAGGCTAAGGCGCTAGCGCCTACGAGAGTAGGAGACACGAACACACCTCTCTAGAAGCAATACCGCGACGGTAGACCCGAGGAAAGGTAGAGGGAGGGAGGGATCTAGCCTCTACCCCAAAGCTAGACCAAAGGCTAACCAATACCCAAATCGGGCCCTAAAGGCCCGAAAGAACAGCCTAACTAGCTGAAAACGAACAGAAGCATCCAAAAGAACCTATAGACCCTAATAGACGATATCCAAAAGGCACTAGATGCTCCCTAGGCCCTAGACTTCCTATCCCTCCTCTCCCTCCTCTAGCGGGCCTAGACCTAGCTCCTACACTAACTAAAAGACGCCGACACTACAAACACCCTCTAAACCTATCTACAGAACCTCTATATAATAACGAAAACACCCGAACCGAGAATATAGGCATAGGCTACCTCCTAAGGCTAGCTAGCTATGCTAAGCATATAGAGAATCCCCCTTAAAAGTCACATGATCACAATAAGGGTTAGCTAGAAAGAAGAGTAAGAAAAGATGAAAGGCCTTACTAACTAGGAAATACTTTAGGAGCTGAAAGACCCGGGGGTAATTACTATCAAGAAACTCGAGAGCGGCGACCTACGGGTGTTTGTAGCATCTAAACCCGCTAAAGACAAGTTAACAAATGAACTAGGGTAGATATAGAAGACGCTCCCTAGCGCTACGGTAGAGGCCCCAACATACTAGGTACTAGTCCACGGCTTTAGGGCCGTAGGATTCAACCCTAAAGACCCTAGTTACATCTGCAAGATCTAGGAAGAGAATAGAAGACTCTACCCGAATCTCAAGATATCCTAAGTAGCCTAGCTTAAGAGCCGAAAGGCTATGGAAGGGAAGATACACTCCTTAATTATCCTAAACACGCAAAGCTTAGCCTAAGCAAAGGAAATCATATAAAAAGGCCTCGTATCCATAGGTACCCTCCTTACTATAGAGGAATTCGATCCGAAGTAGAGACCTATACAATGCCTAAAGTGTAGGCAATTTGGGTATGTAGCAAAGTACTATAGAGCCGAACAGGTATGTAGGAAATGCGTAGGACTATATAGAACCGACGAATGCTAAGGAACGATAAGGAAATGTAGTAACTACTAAGGTACCTACATAGTATAGTTAGTATCGTACAAAGTAAAACAAGTAGCGATTGCAAAAGCAAGGGCTTTTAGAGACTAAGTAGCTAAGAGCTAGAACTACCTTACCTACCATAAAGACCCGAAGGACCTAGAAGGGTAGACAACTATCGGGTCTAAGAGAAAAGTTAGAAGCATAAGCCCCGACATAGATATAGACGAAAGGTTAAGGAGACTACTAGGGAGACTAATAGGCACAGGCTTAATCGCCCTAGTAGGAAGATTACAGAATACCAAGATCTCATTACTATTCCCCCTAGCTAGAGGCTAGGAAGGGCAACTAGGACAAAGCTAGGGCTAGGAAGTAATGGAAGACATATAGGCATACTAGGGCGCCCGAAATAAACAATAGCTAGGGGAAGCTTACTATCCTACAGTATAACACTAACCATAGCGTAGACAAGATCTAAATCCTATTCCTCCAATAGCTAGACCCGAAAGAACATTAGGTAATAGCAATCCAGGAACCATGGATTAGTCCTAGCAACGGGAATACGGTAGTATATCCGGGATACTACACTGTACTCCTAGGAGTAGCACACCTAAGGGTTGCTATATACGTATCTAAGGAAATCAGTATACAAACATGGAATGCAAGAGAACAATTAGGGAATATGATCGCAATTCGCCTTCGTATAGGGGAAAGATGGGTCAACATCCTTAATTGCTATAACCTATCTAGCCCTACTAGAGACTACGTACTAGGCACCCTCCTACTAGTAGAGGAAGCAACCTAGGGAAAAGAGGGAGAGGAGATCATTCTACTAGGGGATTTCAACCTATACTACCCTAGGTAGGGAGGGAACAACGCCTAGAACTAACATTAGGTAGCAGATTACCTTATTACAATCATAGAGAAGGCCTACCTCGACCTACTACTAGAGCTAGGCACGATTATATAGGAAACTCCTAGGAGCTATTAGACACTAGACCTAGTATTTAGGACTATAGGAATCTAACAAAATGTACAAGAATATAGAACAAGGATAGACCTAGAAATAGGATTAGACCATATACCAATCCAGACTACAATCCTATAGGCTCCGACTAGTACTAAAGCCTAGATACAAAGACTATAATAGAAAAAGGTAGACTAGGACAAGATTAGGGCTAGGGTAAAGAAGGAGGCATAAGGAATCTCTACTAAAGCAATAGATATACTAGAATAGCTCGATGCGATAGCCTAAGAGGTCTAAGAGATACTTATCAAGATAATCCAAGAGGACATCCCGAAGGCTAGACCGTCCAAATATGCTACGATAACCTAGTTATAGGAGTGTAGCAAAGCGGTAAAAAGGACAAGAAGCCTAAAGAGGAAATGGAGCTAGGAAAGGATAGAAGGGGCCCTAGTAGCATACCTAATAGCCTTATAGGCTAAAGGTAGGCAAATTAGGAAAGATAGGAATCTAGGCTAGAGAGACATAGTTAAAGAGATTACTAAGGACCCGAATAGGATCTAGAAACTAGCTAAGTAGGCTAGGGAAGGGATAGGACAAAGACACCCCCTTCTATAGTTCCTAGAGATCAAGGACAAGGATGGCAGAATGTAAATAGAAAACTAAGGGAAAGCAGAAGCACTAGCCTAATACTTCTTCCTAGAGCCGAGGGTAGCAGACCTAGAAGACATACAAGATGCACCCTACCTAAGCCCATTCTAGATAGAGGAAGAGGTTAGAACAGGAGAACTCTAGAGGATACTCAATAGGCTCCCTAAGGGTAAAGCCCTAGGACCCGACCTAATTATCAACCTAATACTCAAGGAATGCAGGTAGGAACTTAGACCCCTACTATGCAAATTCTTTATAGCATACCTATAAAAAGGATACTACCCTAAACCCTTCAAACACTCTATAACGGTCGTCCTAAAGAAGCTACAAAAGCTAGACTATACTAAACTAGGAGTATATAGACCTATAGCACTACTAAACACCCTAGTAAAAGTCCTAGAGGCCATTGTTATAGGGAGGATAAGCAAAGAAGTAGAGGCTAGAGATCTCCTCCCCTAATCCTAGATAGGAGCTAGACCGGGAAGGTCTATAGTCCTAGCCCTAGAGCTAATAATAGAACAGGTCTAGATAGTCTAGAAAACGGACCCAATAATGGTAGCATTAATGTTATGCCTTAACATATTAGGAGCATTTAACAACGTGTTACACTAAAGGCTAATACATAACATTAGGATGAAAGCATACCTACGGTATATTGTGTAGTTTATCTAGTTATTCCTCTAGGATAGGACAACATGCCTTAGGCTAGGAGAATACATAGACTAGGCAAGGCCCTAAACAACGGGAATACTACAAGGATCAACCCTCTTACTAATCCTATTCCTATTCTTTACATCTACACTCCTCCCTAACCTAGAGGGTAAGGGAACCATAGCGATAGGATTTGTAGACGATACCAACATCCTCGCATATAGGAAGACTATAGAAGGGAACTATAGAAAGCTAGAGATAGCACATAACAAATGCATGCGATGGGTAGATAAGCATAGGGCTACCTTTGTACCGCAGAAGTACTAACTAATACACTTTACTAGGAGTAGGACAAGACATAACCTACAAGCTATAGTCAATATAATAGGGTTTGAGGATAGACCTACTCCATCTCTCCGACTACTAGGAGTATAGGTAGACTCGAAACTTTAGTAGGGCCTACACATTAAGAAAGTAGTAGAGAAAGGCACGTTACAGATGTCCTTACTTTAGAGGCTATGTAAATCTATATAGGGAGCATCATTCCAGAAGGCGAAACACCTATATATAGCTATAGTAAGGCCTACAATAACATATAGAGCCAAAGTCTAGATAATACTAGAGGGAGTACCGGGACATAGAAAAGGAGCTACCCTAGGGCTAGAAAAGATCCAAAACTAGGCGCTAAGGTATATCGTAGGAGTATACAAGAGCGTAGTAGAGGGGGTCCTCTAAAGCGAAACACAAATCCTACCTATCTCTCTATA
>LFZO01000809.1:0-18593 GCA_001578225.1 Pseudocercospora musae
GAATTCCTCTATAGTAAGGAGGGTACCTATAGATACGAGGCCTTTTTGTATGATTTCCTTTGCTTAGGCTAAGCTTTGCGTGTTTAGGATAATCGAGGAGTGTGTCTTCCCTTCCATAGCCTTTCGGCTCTTAAGCTAGGCTACTTAGGATATCTTAAGATTTAGGTAGAGTCTTCCATTCTCTTCCTAGATCTTGTAGATATAACTAGGGTCTTTAGGGTTGAATCCTACGGCCCTAAAGCCGTAGACTAGTACCTAGTATGTTAGGGCCTCTACTATAGCGCTAGGGAGCGTCTTCTATATCTATCCTAGTTCATTTGTTAACTTATCTTTAGCGGGTTTAGATACTACAAATACCCGTAGGTCGCCGCTCTCGAGTTTCTTAATAGCAATTACCCCTAGGTCTTTTAGTCCCTAAAGTATTTCCTAGTTAGTAAGGCCTTTCATCTTTTCTTACTCTTCTTTCTAGCTAACCCTTATTGTGATTATGTAACTTTTAAGGGGGATTCTCTATATGCTTAGTATAGCTAGCTAGCCTTAGGAGGCAGCCTATACCTATGTTCTTGGTTTAGGTGTTTTCGTTGTAGTTTAGAGGTTCTATAGATAGGTTTAGAGGGTGTTTATGGTGTCGGCGTCTTTTAGTTAGTATAGGAGCTAGGTCTAGGCCCGCTAGAGGAGGGAGAGGAGGGATAGGAAGTCTAGGGCCTAGGGAGCATCTAGTGCCTTTTGGATATCGTCTGTTAGGGTCTGTAGGTTCTTTTAGATGTTTCTGTTCGTTTTTAGCTAGTTAGGCTATTCTTTCGGGCCTTTAGGGCCCGATTTAGGTATTGGTTGGCCTTTAGTCTAGCTTTAGGGTAGAGGCTGGATCCCTTCCTCCCTCTGCCTTTCCTCGGGTCTACCGTCGCGGTGTTGTTTCTAGAGAGGTGTGTTCGTGTCTCCTACTCTCGTAGGCGCTAGCGCCTTAGCCTAGGAGTTGGACATTCCGCTATTCTTTTTCTGTAAGGAAACGTATATAGAATTGTACTATCCTAGCGAAAGATAGGTATTAGGCATTAGTAAGCCTCTACGACCTATATAATAGTAAGGTTAAAACCCTTAACCTTAGTTCCCTTAATGTAGTAGAAGTAAAGGTCTATACGCGCCTAAATAGCTATTCGGGCAATATAACTATAAGGTAGATATAGTATACTAAACGAGGCGGATTCCTCTAATAGTAGCTTCAAGTTCTACTATATAATCCTACTACTAGTATAGTTACTTATAGCCTCTAAATCCTTAGATATAAGATAACTATTAGTTAGCTCTTCTACTTATCTACTTACTAGAACGAGGCTACGAGCCTTAAGCTTCTATATCTATATAGCGAAAATCTCTAGATCGTATATATAGTCGATACCTTAAGAATAGGTAAGCTTATCCTCTACTTCGCAGAATACTAATATATAGATATAGTTAGTACTAATCCCTTCGACTAGTTCTAGAACGTTACTATCTAAGTATATTATCTCTACTAAAGGTAAGTTACTCTTCTTAGGTATATCGTAGTCGTAAAAGAACTTAGTAGGCTTTAGTATAGAGATAACCTCGTATATATAGTTAGGCTAAAGGGCAACTATAAGGAGCTATAATAGTAGGTTCTATCGGACTAGCTAGTTACTAATACTATAGATTTATAGTAGATTAACGCTCGTCTACTTTTCTAGTAGATAGCTACGAAGATACTAGTAATATATTGCAATCTCTATAATTATCTTATCTATAAGACTCTACTTCTATCCCTTTAGGTCTTTAGCCTAGTCAAAGACATTATTAACTACTATACTATCTTACTTAGTTATTATTAACGTAGTTTCTAACTATCTAAAGGCTCGAGTAACTATAGATAGAAACTACTCTAGTATAACTAGTATATTAGACTAGACTAGCGTAAAGGTATATAAGCTAAGACGCGCTACTAGTATAGTAGTAATAGAGGTACTAGTAGAGTAGTAAGCCTTATTCGAGTTACGAAAGGCCTCGAAATCCTCCTCTTTATCGCTATACTTACTAAGTAAGAAGAGCTAATTAGTAAGTTTATTCTTTACGTTAATTAGGCATAGCCTATAGAACTTAGTATAGATCTTTAGGTACTTAGTATAGATTCTTAAATTACTAAGCTAGGTTATAGACTATAGTAAAAGAGCTAATATCCTTATCCTTAACGTTTATAGTATCTAGCTTAGCTATAAACCGACCGAACTAGCTATCTATATAGTTAGTATAAACGTCCTTAATCTCTATCTCGAGATCTATCTCTTCGCCTCTATCGTTACTACTAGCTAACTTAATATCTTCCTTAACTACTATAACCTCGAGGCGTAACGCTTCCTACCTATATTCCTCCTCTTTCTAGGGAGCGTTCTAATAAGTTTTACTAATAACTTCCCTAGTATAAAAGGGGTATATAATGCGTAGTATATAGTACTCGATTAGAACTACTCGAATTACTAAAGAAGAAAGGAAAGGGAGGTCTCTAGAGAGAAGATATATGCCTATAGGCTAAGATAGGCCGCCCTAGCCCTTCTTGGCGTATTTCGACTCTAGATAGGCTAACTAGGCCCGACTAGGCCTATAACCGTAATATTGCCCTCCCCTCCCTTCCCTCTATAGGCCTACGTCCTAGAGGCTAGGAATAGAAAACTTTACTTATAGTCTATTATTATATCCAAAGGATGCTTACTATTATTTAAAAAACTTACTTAGGTAGTAATAACGCTATCGCCGTAGCCGCTATAGGCATTTAAGCTATCTAAGTCCCTTTAATTTGTTCCCTTTTATATTATATACCTACTAGGTATAATCTCTACTACTACCGCTACTACTACTCCTATACTTAGCGCCGGTAGTAGCTAATCGTTATAGACCCTTCTCGAGGCGATTTGGGCTAACTTAGTATATTAGCCTTCCCTTTTCTAGTAGTAGCGCCCTTTTTAGTCCTTACTAGCCGTCTTTGTAGTACTTTAAGTCTTCTCGGCCCGTTTCGGCCCGATAGCGACCTATATAAAGATTAATAGTAATCTATACCTCAATTGTACTAATATTATATAGGATTATACTAGCGGAAGCTATATTACCCTTCTCGAGGCTATATACTCCTAAATTGACCTATCTAACTATAAGGAGGACCTTACTAACGAGACTAAGTACTTCGACTATCTAAAGTATACCTCTCGTAGCTCGGGCTACTTCTAAGTAGATTGTCTTAGTTCGAGATAGATCGAATAAGGCTAACTAGCGTCTAGATTCCTATAGAATATAAGCCTACTATTAAGATAGCTAACGGATTGTACTAGGAGGCCCTAGATAATCCGACTAATAGTAAGAAGACTAGAGAGGCCTACTAAGCTTATATAGTAGTCTATAAGAAGGTTAAGAAGTATATATCGCCCTACGTAGAGTCGAGTTACGCTAACTAGGGCCCTCTAGGAATTATCTACGTTTCGAGGATACCGGTAACCTCTATACTTATATTAGTAAGGCTAAGTTTAATATGTCTAGTCTATCTCGATCCTCTTTGCCCTAGTCTACCTTAGCTAACCTTATTTAGATCTATAGAAGGACTATAATACTATAATAAGAGAGGAGATAGAGCGTAATCTAGCTACTAGGATAGGTTTAGTTCCCTTTAACTTATTTTAGCCCTAGCTAACCCTATTCGATTAGATCCTAACTAAGAAGTATAAGTATATTAGAAATAGCTACGTTTCGTTATAAAAGAAGACGAAGGGACTAGAGAGAGACTAGTAAGAGGTTGCAAAGGGCCTAAGTCTTTGCCTTTAGTTATATAGATTAAGTTAAGGCGTTTTAGTATAGTCTAGGTCGTATACCTACTAGCGAGGCCTATACGGCTCTCGCGTAGCTAGTAAAGGAGATACTAAGCGCTAACGACCTATCTAGAGAGTTCGTAATCCTTTGTAAGCTCTTTCGGGGCTATTAGGTTAACGAGGATTCTTTTAGTATCTAATAGAGCCTTCTTAGATCGAGATAGCCTATTTGTTTCCTTACTATAAGTTAAGTCTTAAGTTAGTAGTTCTAGTTACCCTTAGTTAGCCCGTTTTAGGCTATTAGAGTTTCCTTAAGCAAGGAGTTAGCTAGGTATATCTAAATGTATTTAACTAAGGCTAGGTATCCTCGAGTTTGTCTATATAACCTCGTTTCGCCCTATCTAGGCCTATCTCTACGCCTATTGCGTTTCGTTTAGATATATATCGCCGAGCATAAGGGTACTAAGCCTATAGTAGAAGAGGAGAGTATATTTAGTACTAGAAGGGCTCGTATCTATATTGCGTTACTACTCTATAGTAGCGTATATCCTATTAAAGTAAGGAGTAGGTACTACCTTATACTTATATTCCTTTTAGGCCTCTTCCGGTCCTCTATCTATCTAGTAAACGCCTTAAGAGCTACCTTACTTAGGTACTCCGCCGGTTCCTAAGTATTCTCTTCCTTCCTATACTCCTTCTAGGAACAAGGTATTCCTACTTCCCCTTAGGCCCCCTTTCCTTCTAGAGGATCCTTTCGACCTTATATACGTCTAGGTCGCTCGTCCGTATCTTAGGTAGGTCCTCCTAGTCTCTTTAGGTTACTTCTAGCTCTAGATAGTCCTCGAGGAGGGATATATAGAATATAGGGTATATATTAAAGCCCTTAGGTAGTTTAAGGTAGTAAGCTATATCGTTAACTACCTTCTATACTCGGAAGGGCCCTATATACTTGTAGTCTAGCTTCTTCGACTAGTAGACTATATTAAGGAACCTTACGTTAAGGTATACCTAGTTACTAATAGCGTAGGCTTTAGGCTTCTACTCTTTATTATACTATCGAGCCTAATATTCCTTCGCCTTCTCTAGCTAAGCCTTAAGGCTATCTCGAATGCCTTTTACTCTAGCTATAAGTACTTTAGCTTAGGGCGCCTTCCCCTCTATCTAGGACATTTCGGGCTATCTAGCGTAGAGTAGGTCCCGAATATTATACGTCTAGAAGGGCATTATCCCTATTACTATATACTAACTATCGTTATATACAAACTCGGCTAGGCTTAGGAGGTATGCCTAGTTGTCCTACTCGAAGTTGTAGTAAATATATAGATACTATTCTATAGTCTAGTTCTAGTACTCGGTTTAGCTATCTATCTAGGGATAGTAGGCGGTACTAAGGCCTCTATAGACCCCTATATAGTAGTAGAGACTACTCTAGAACTTAGAGGTAAGGATTAGTCCCCGATCGGACGTAATAGACTATAGGATACTATATCGATAGACGACCTTCCTTAAGAAGATATCTACTAGCCCTTTAGCCGTAATTCCCTTCCGATATAGGATATAATAGGCTATCTTAGAGTACCTATCTATTATAACGAGGATGCTATTATAGGTCTAACCTAGGATAGTACTCGGAGGTAGATCTATAACGAAGTTAAGAGTTAGATCCTCCTATAGCGCCTTAGAGGGTTTCTCTATATATATTACTATATAGGACAAATGCCTCTATAGCTTTGCTTAGGCGTACGCCTTAAACCTACGTATATAATCCTTAATATAGTACCTAACTTTAGGCTAGTAGTACCCTCTTCGTACTAGCTATAGGGTCCTCTTAAATCTAAAGTACCTCGATATAGGATTGTTATAGTAGAGCTAGAGCGTTTCTAGGCGAAGTAGGCCTACTAGTATATATATCGCGTCCTAGTAGAAGAGGAACCCTTAGGATTCCTTCTATTACGCTAGCTATAGCTATTATAACTCGTCTCTACTCTAGAGAGCTATCTTAATCCTAATTGCCTCGGCGTTAGTCTCTAGTACTACTTAAAAAGTATTTGTAATGCTATTCTATACCTCCTCGACCTTAGCTACCCTAGCGAGGTAGACGAAGGGCTTACTATATCCTTCTAGCCCTCGTTATACCAAGGCGACCCTTATTGATCTATCTTAGGGCTCCCTGCCTACGAGTTACTTCTATAACCTCTTAAGGGGAGTATGCGAGTCCTCCTTATTTAGCTAGTAGCTAGAGTAGTTAATACTTATATAGTTAGGATACCGACTAGCCCTATCGGCTATCCTATTTTCCCTTCCTAGGTAGTATAAGATATAGAAGTCGAATATAGTAAGCTACTTAGCCTAGCGAACTTACTACCTTATAAGCTCTTTAGTTATTATAAACTATCTAAGGTTGTTATAGTCTATAATAACCTCTACTTAATACTATACGCCTTCTAAGTAGTAACGCTAGTACTTAAAGTACTCGACTATCCCTAGTATCTCGCTATCGTAGATATTATAGTTCCTTTCTATATCGTTTATCTTCTATAAGAAGAAGGCGACTAGGAACTAGTACGTCTTACTCTTATACTTATACTACTATATTACAACGCCTAATATAGTATAGGTCGAGACATATATTTCGACTCTAATTAGCTAGGATAGGTCGAAGTACTTTAATATAGAGGCCGTATAGAACGCCTCCTTAAGATAGTTAAATACTAATCTCGCTTCTATACTTAAGGAGAGCTACTACGACTCTTCCTTACGTTACCTTCTCCTATCCTTCGCTATTTAGGTCCTCGTTCCATTAGCCGATTTAGTAGAACTACTATTTAGGAGAAGTGCCTAATAAAACGCTAGTAGTAGTTAGCGAATCCGATAAAGATATATATATCCCTTATACTCCTTAGCTTAGACTACTCCCTAACTATCGTAATCCTTTCTAGCTCTATTTCGACCCTATTCGGGATAATTATATAGCTAAGGAACCTAATCCGGTCCTTACTAAACTCGTACTTACTAAGTTTCGTATATAGCTTATAGCGTTATAGCCTCTTAAGAATAGTAGTAACGTACTAGATATGTTCCTTAGGGTTCTAGGAGTATATTAGGATATCGTCTAGGTAGACGACGTAGATCGTATCTACTAGGTCCGACAAGGTACTAAGGATATAGCTCTAGAATACTACTAGGGCGTTTGTAAGCCTAAATAGTATTATAGTATACTCGAAGTATCTATATCTCGTTTAGAAGGTAGTCTTCTACTCGTTACCTTACTTAATACGGATCCTATAGTAGGTATCTCGAATATTAAGCTTCGTAAATATCCGAGCCTTAGTAAGATAGTCTAAAGACTCCTATATAAGGAATAGGGAATATCGATTCTTTACTATAATAGTATTTAAACCCTAGTAGTCGATATATAGTCGGAGGCTACTATTCTTCTTTTTAGTAAAGAGGATACTAGTATCCGCTAGGGACTTTAATAAGCGGATATAGCCCTTCTCGAGGTATTCGTCGAGGTATTTCCTTAAGACCGCTAATTTAGTCTCTAAGAGGTTATATAACGGATTATAAGGAGGAGTTATATCCTCTACTAGGTTAATAGATAGCTCGTGGGAGCCGTAATCGGGGAGTAGAGACGCGTCTCCCTCCTCGAATATCCTATAGAGGTATTTATACTCTAATAGGAGGCTATTCGGGTCGTCTTAGTCTATCCTAACTATCGATATTATAAAGAGATACGTACCTTCGTCTAATATAGCCTTAAAGAAGTCGAAAGGGCCTAATATAGCGTAGGTATACTATTTACGAGCCCCCTTTTTCTTCTAAATAGCCGTCTTAGCTATAAAGTTAATTAAAGGGTTCTACTATTCTAACTAGGATATGCCTAGTACGATATTAAAGCTATAGATCCTTCCTATAGCGAAATTGTCTATATAGCCTCGCTACTAACTACTCGTATCCGACACTTTATAGAATATATAGTATTTGGTACTTATAGCTAGTAACTAGCTATTAAGGGTCTTATACTACTCGGCGTCTATATTACTTAGGGCGAGGCCAGCCTCCTTAGCTACTATACTATCTAAGATATTAGCTTAGGAGCTATAATCGATAAGCCCTTTAAGTATATAGGAGTTCTCGCCCTATTCTAGCTTAACGTCTAGTTAGATTAACTAAAACCGGTCCTAGTTAATCCGTCTTGGTCTACTAGGCTCTACGCTCCTCCTCTATTCCTCGATATAAACAATCTAGCCTACTATAGCTAGGAGGACTACTAGGCGGGTTTATCTTTTCCTAATTCTAGATTATAGGTAGGATATTAGGGCCTCTTATAGCCTATCTCGCTATAGTACTAGTACTAGGGGACTTCTTAGTCCTCCTCGGACCTATTGTAGGCATTCTAGCGCCTTTATAGGAAGCTCCGACCTTTCGCCCCTTAGCTATAGCCTCTAGAGTCTCTAGGTAGCTTGTCCGACGCTAAGCTAGTAGTATTATTATCTAAGTTAAAGCGACTACGCTTCTTATTACTCTAGTCTTTATTCCTATAGGACCTATACTTATTCTCTAGCGAGTAGTAGTAGGCGTTCGCTACCTCTTCTACTTCGATTAGGATCTAGAAGCGCTATTAGCCTACCTCGATATAGTATCGGATCCTCTTATCTATAGCTATAACGAAGTTATATATTATATAGTCCTAACGATCCTCTTCGACCTTATCCTATTAGATCTTTATATAGTCTAGTAGCTTAGATAGGGTACGACTATCCTAGTTAGCCCGTTTTAGCCTATCTAGGACTAATTAGTAGCGTTCCTCCTTCGTCCCTATAGAGTCTAGTATTACCTACTTTATTTTTTCCTAGGTATACTCCTCTAGGTCCGAATACCTAGTATATCGTTTCTATTTAACTTGCTATTCCCTCTCTATCTATTCCTTAGCTAGGTCTACCTTTATTTCTTCTAAGGAATAGATATAAGAGGCCTACCTAAAGATACGGTCGTAGTCTCTAACCTATTAGTCGTAGTCTATACGCCCTTTGTCCTCGAATATATAGAGGTTCCTTACCTTAGGAATAGCCGACTCTATAGGTATAGAGGATAGTCTAGTAGGAGTTACGTTTAGCTAAATATTCCCTTAGTCTATAAGGAGGAAGGCTTCCTAAGCTATATCGGCTATCCTTTCCTAAGATAGGCTAATTCGAGGCGCTACTCGGCCTATTTAGCTCGTTCTTCCTTATACTAGAGCTAGCCTACTAGGGCCTCGTTGTCTAGGTCTTCTTCGGTATTACCCTCTTCCTCGTCGCTATCGATAGTATCTCCTAGCGAGTCGTTAGCTAGGGTAGAGGAATTATTATCCTATTCGGTATTAGGAAAGTGTTCCTAGTTATTGTCCTAGCCTACTAGGTTCGATACCGAGGCCTTTACTTTCTTCTATACTATTTTGAGTACTATATAGTATACTTTAGAAGAGCAATTCGTATATAAAAGGGATATATAATACGTAGTATATAGTACTCGATTAGAACTACTCGAATTACTAAAGAAGAAAGGGAAGGAAGGTATCTAGAGAGAAGATATATGCCTATAGGCTAAGATAGGCCGCCCTAGCCCTTCTTAGCCTATTTCGACTCTAGATAGGCTAACTAGGCCCGACTAGGCCCGTAACCGTAATACCTAGGGATTATTAGATTACGAGATTCCCTTCTAATCTATCGATTATCTAATAGCTTCTTATATAAAAGTAGTCTATACTTCTTTTATATAGACTACTCGTAGCCTAGTTTATCTAGACGTTCCTTCCTTCCTACTACTTATAGATAGGGAGGTAGATACCTAACTAGTATAGCTATCTATAAACGCTAGTATTGGTCTATAATAAGCGACTAGATCTCTAGCTAGTAAGGCTTCTACAAGCGCCTCCGTTTCTATATCTCTCGCTTAGCTAATACCGACTATATATATAGAAGCGATATATTATAGAACCTTAGTAAAGAAATAGCTCTATAGCTAATAGCTCTTACTAATTACTTCCCTAGAGGTTATTATAAGTTAGAATTCTAAAAGTAAGTCGTAAAGGTCTATAAACTCTAGATATAAAGCAAGTACAAAGAAGATATACGTAATAGTATAATAGTATCGTAAATAGAAGATTAGATAAAACAAATATAGGAAATATTAAATATTCGGTCGTAAGTCGCCTTATCTACTAGTTAGCGCTTCTAGGACTTCGGAATCCCTATTAGTAAACTAGCTATTATCTAGATCCCTATCGTTAGACTCGTAGTCTAGCTCCTATATCTAGTCTATCTAAGGCTTAGTATTAGCGTTAACTTTAGTTTCTAATTCTAGTTAGTTATATATTAGGCTAAATTGTATAAAGCTAACTCGTATATATCTATCCCTTTCTTCTTAAGGTATTACTAATAGCTTACTAAGCCTAATATATAGATACGTAAAGTCTTCTAGTAGCTTAGTACTTAGTATAGTATTTAGATCTTTATAGAACGGATTAAGGCTCCTAGCGATATTCTCTACTCCTACTAAGACTTCCTTATTAGTCTATAGGAATATAGTAGATTCCCTTATAAAGTCTATCTTTTTAAGGTTTACCTATAGCTACGTATACTTAAGTATAGACCTATTAAGCTCTTAAAGTCGATATACTATATCGTTATAGAGGACTTCCTAAACGCAATATAGTTCCTTCTAGTAGAAAGTAAGCTTATACGAGAAGCTCGTCTTTAGCTCTAACTAGAAGACTAAAATAAGGTTTCCTTCCTTAAAGGGAGCGTAGTCTATATCTTAAGTATTATTAAAGTATTACTTCGTTTCTTCCTAAAGGCGCCTCTAGCGAGTAAGGCCTTCTTCGATAGTACTAGTTATCTCCTCGAGAGCCTTAGTATATAGGTATAAAAGGTTAGAATAGTTCCTAATAGATCCCTATTTAAAGATACTATAAGTACGATAGGGAAGCTTAATAGATAGGACTACTTCTCGCCCTATTATAACCTCTATAGGAGTAAGGCTAGTTATCTTAATAGTAGTTATCTAATTAGCCTATAGGATAGCGGATATATAGTTAATAATAGGTATCTACCTATCCCCTCTATTAGTAAGCTTAGTAATAGTATCGAGAAAAGCCTTATATCTAACCTTAACTATAGTATTCGACTCTAGGTAGTATAGCGAAATCTTAACTATCTTGGCTTCGTAGCTAACGATTAGTACTTATACTTCCTTAGTAAAGTTAGTTAGAGTATTATTAAGTACTATCTTAGTAGGGATATCCTATCTATAAAAGATTTCCTTCTATAGGAACTTAGTAGTATACGCTATAGTAATCTTCTTCGAGGAGAAGTAGAAATACTATACTTCTAGCTATCGGGATAGCGCCTCTCGAGCTACTAGTATACTATTATTACTATTAATATAAATAGCGTCTATATACTCTTACTCCCTAACTAACTACTAAATAGGTATACGAATTCTACTAGCCTAGCGATAACTATTATAGAACGTATATTTAGGATAGCTTTTATAGTACCTAGAAACCTTAGCCTAGACTTTATCCTACTAATACTATCTCCTTAGAAGATTAAAGGTTCCTTCTATAGCTCGGTATCTAGTCTCCTTATTAAGGGTATATAGGATCTCCTATCTAGCTTTAGTATTATCGATAACTCTCTATAGTAGGGTATTAGCTATAGATTGTTACTATAGATATCTATCCTTAACTATAAACTATCGTACTTGCTTAATAATGTAACGATACTAGCTCCTAGAGATCCCTAGAGCTTTCCTACTATAAGTAAGGAAATAGGCGATATAGTAGAAGTCGTTAGAGTACTCTTTATTAAGTATATTAGCTCGTATAGTATTCCCGGCTCCTTGTTCTTCCTCTATATTAGTAGTAGTAGTCCCTTCTTCGATAACTAGATAGGTATTAATATAGAAGTTTCAAAAGAACGTATAGTTAATTACTATATCGATGTAATCCTCTTCCTATATCTCTATAATATCCCTATCTATAACTAGCTTATAGGATAAGGTATCTATAGTAGAGTACTATTTTCTAGGAATATAAATAGTATCAAAGTTAAAGAGATAGATCTACGCGACCTATCTAGCTATAGCTAAGTTTAGTAGATTAGAAGCTACTCGATTAAGCTAGTAGACTAAGGTATTCGTATCTACCTTAAGCTAGAAGTAGATACTAAATAGCTATAGGCGAAACTTCTTAAGTACCTTATAGATCCCTAAGTACTCTCGCTTACCTATATTATATCTTACCTCTATAGGATTCTATAGACTAGACTTATACTATATAGGATACTATACCGAAGGCTTCTCCCTATTATACTATATTAGTACCTTACCGTAACTATCCCTACTAGAATTAATAGTAACTACGATAGTCCCTACGCCTTCTATATAGTTAATAGATATAAGGGCTAGGGCTATAATTAAGGCCTACGTAGTCCGCTCCTTAGTCTACTAATATTCTTAGTCCTATCGGAAATTAGTGTCCTTCTAGGGGAGGATAAAGAGTAGCTTATAGATAATCGAGAACTCCTTAATCTAGATCCTAAAGTAGGTAACTATCCTATTCTATATCTATACTTCCTTCTAATAAATTAGAGTTAGCTATTTCGCTATCTTTTTAACTTATATAGTATCTAAGTACCTACTATTCGTATTAGCAATTTAGCTAGCAATATTAATCTTCTAATAAAATAGCTAAAGCTTAGAGCTATAGATCGTTAGGTACGCTCGTTCTAAGTTATATAGAACCTAGTCTAGGTTCTTAATATACTCTTAGATAAAGTATCGGATACTAGGCTCTATCTCTTTATTCCTATATCGCGTCTTAGGTCCTTTAACGCTTATATCGTCTAGAAACGATATAGTAATATACGAGATATAGATATATAATACCTAAGTAATAGCCTAAACGAACTAGGTAATAGAGTTAGTAGCTCCCTATAGAAGAGTCGTCTACTATAAGAGGCTAAGTAGTATATCGAAGCTTATAGTATCTCTACTACCTTTATCTAACGGAATCTAGTTATATGCTAAAAAGGTATCTATTAACGAGGCGATAATATAGTTCCTAAAGGCTTCTAAGAAGCTATCTATATTAGGTAGTAGCTTAGCGTTCCTAACCGTTATAGTATTAAACTTCGTAGTAGTATTAATTAGACGATATTCTTTGTCCTTCCTAAGGACTAGTTTCTTACTAAACAGGAAGTATAGATTATAGTACGAAGTATATAATAGTTCAAGAGTACCTATATATATACACTTATAGACTATATCTTCTATAATCTAGTATAGACTCGGATTAATCCTAAAGAACAAGTACTCCTATCGTTAATATAGAATAGTCCTAATCTTCTATAGTAGTACGATCTCTAGGTTAATAAGACTAAGGTATATAAAGTTGTATACTAGTACTACCTCTCTATTATATAGTAGCTCTTCTAATAGATATCTCTCCGTTAGCGTAAGCTCTAGACCGGTACGAGTATTAGTAAGCCGTTCTACTATTAGTCTCGTTCTACGCTTAATCGTAGAGAACTTTTTTATAATATACTTCTAGTTATAGGGCCCTATGCCTAGTAGAAGAGCTACCTCTTAGTCTAGATAATCTTACCTCTATTTTAGGTTACTATCTAGATTGAAACTATCTATTATATATATACTACCTTTAATTAGTTTAACCTTGTTAGCTATCTACTTATATAGTATATAAACGTCTACCGAAGATTAAGTAGATAGAGGTAACTACTTCGTCTAGTACCTATTTCGAAGGTTAGTATAGTAGAGTAGAGTATATACCTTATCCGAAGTATCGTTCCTATTATCGAGAGGCTCGATATATATAGATAGCCTAGTAGGTTAGGTATAATCCGAGAAATTGGGTCTAGGTTCGGTTTCTTAGTAGGAACTAGACGATTGGTTTAGGTTCGGGTTCTAGGACCTATACTAATTTTAGGTCGTAACCTAGACTTTCTCTAGTTTATATAAGCGTTACTAAAAAGACTAGCGATACTACCGGCTATATAAAGGAAGCTTTACTTTTATACTACTTAGTACTCTTTCTATAGTATCTATCTATCGCCTAGGTTACTATTAATATAGAAACCTCGCATAGGTTACGTTATAAATTTTAGAGCTTTATTACTAATTCTTACCTTGCGAAAACTTCGATATTAACATCCTATAATAACTATATAAGATAGCTCGAGATAAGCGTCCCGCTTAGCCTACTATACATAGTAGTAATTAGTAACTATATTAAGGCGACTATAAGCTTAGTAACTATATTAGTAACGCGAAAAATAAACTTAGTAATCGCGTATCGAGCCTAAAGCGTCGTAAGATAAAAGAGGAGTATTCTATATATAGAAAGACTATAGTAGACGTAAAGCGAGTCTTATAGATATCTAAGACTAAATAAGCCTTAAGAAAGAAGAAAAGAGCTATATAAACTATATTCCGATAGTAGCTAGAGAAGTAGAAGGAGAGATCTAAGTAGGATAAAGCTATATTCTAGTAGAAAAGTAAGGCTAAATAAGAAGAGAAGCTATCTAACCTAAGATTAGTCTTCTTATAGTAGAGGAATAGAGAGTAAGTATTACTATAGCTAGCTATATAGCCGGCCTTATTAGATATATTATTAATCGAATACTAATATAATCTAGGAAAGATATTAGGGTAAAGGATAAAGAGGATCTATACGATAAGTATATAGTAGTAGATATTTTAACTAGCGTAAGCTTAATAGAGATAGTACTCGACGATTATCTAATAGAATAGTACAAATAAAGCAACTTAGATATAAAAGATCTATCTACGAATTTCAAGAACTAGGATTTTATTAATCCGAGTTAGGCTCTTACTCTAAGTTATAAAGCTAAGATACAAGAGGTAGCTAAGGAGCTTTACTACTTGAAATTTCTCGATATCGAGTTTCGCGTAGTATATATATATTAGTATAACGCGATTTATTCGATATAGAGAAAGCTATAGGTAATTAAGTAGTTTAAGAGGGATATAAAGACTAAGGTCTAGATCAAAAAGCTATTAAAGGTAGTAGGAAATAGTAGAGTTTAGATATATCCTTTATAGCTAGCTATGTAGCTAGCTAAAAAGTTAGGTCTTACTAACAATTCTATAGAAAGCTTTAAGTTAGGGACGCTTTCCTATACTATACGAAATCTATACTATCGCTAAGTATATAGTTATTCGAAATATTAATATATAGGACAAAAGCTTTCTACTATACTTTAGGAGTACGCCTCGCTTAGATTAGCCTAGCTACTAGCCTTAGAACTATAATCTCTACTACTACTACTTTAAGGATATAGTATGCCTAGGACGTAGTAGAGTAAAAGGTCTCTACTATTACTTCGATATCGAGAGGAAGTAGCTAGAGAACACGAATAGGTACTATAAGATACTAGCTAAGCTAGGCTATAAAGGAATATTAAAGCTAACGTACCTCTTAACGATATGCCTTAGTAATTCGAAAGATAGAATATGTCTTAGCTTAGGATAAGTAGCTATAGACTATATATACTCTACTTATATACTAGTAGATACTACTAGAGTATAGTAGACGACTAAAGATATAGTTATGTAAGATACCGAATAGATAGCTATAGACTAGCTCGTATAGTAGTTTATATAACTACTAAAATAAAGATTATAAGTACGCGACTATACATTCTAGAATTTCTATCCTTCTTACTAGCCTAGCTACCTATATTATTGAAATTTTGTCTTATACCTAGCTATCTATAATTTTATATTATAGTTCGGACCTTTTCATTTTTCTTTCTTACTTTAATAGTAATCTATCCGACTATTAAAGCTCCTTAGGACTCTTAGTCGTTAATCCTAAGATTACTATTAAAGTTACTATTTTACTATATCTATAAGCTACTATACCTCTAAATACTAATCTCCTTAATATTCCTACTATCCTAAATACTAATTGATTACTAAGCCTACGAATAACAAGGTTACAATTATACTCTAGATAGTTATTAGGAATATAGACTAGATCTTAAGGGCGAAGAGGAAACAATAGAGCCTTAAGTCTATCTATCTAAAGCCCTCTAGGAAGACGAAACAATACCTTACTATCGACTATTCAAATAAGAAGTAGTCTAGTAAGGGATTAGTCCTTTAGTAGAGATACTTAACGTTCTCGTTAATCTTCGGTATTAATAGCCTAACGAAATCTCTTCTCTTTCGAGAATACTTAATTAAGGGCCCTATTAGTTATTAATCCGGCTATCTTTAATAAATAGGATAATGTTTATATCTAGAAGAAGGAATACTACGAGCCTTTTTATTAATAGGTCTAAGAGACCTAGTAGAATATAGTAAAAAGCTCTAGTTATCCCTCGCTTTAGAGGCTATAGAATATCTAGAAGTTTCCTATTAATTAGGGGAGTAAGGGTAGGAATAGTTTTATCGAGAAGTATTTAACCAAAGAAGCTATATATAGGATAGTTACTATACTCGATAGGCTTAAGGATTAGCCGGTAGTAATATATAATTTCTATAGGCTAGTTATAAAGTATCTATTAATTAGGGATAGTAATACTACTACTACGAAGTATTTAAAGACTTAAAAGTATCGTTTAGTATAGGGGGATCGATAGGAGGAGGTAGATACCGAGTTTCGGACTAAGGTAAGAGCACTTCCCTATAGCTAGTATATAGCTAGTATATAGCTAGCTATATAGCCGACTATATAGCTAGCTATACGCTAGCTTCTTAGGATATAATAAATAAGTCTAACAATATTATAGTTAGGAAAGAAGGACGTATATATTAGACGTCCTAGTGGGTTGGTTCGGGTTGGGTTCGGGTTCAAAACCGAACCCAACCCATTTGTCCGGGTCCAATCTTAGGGAACCGGAAGTTTGTCTAGGTTCAAACCTAAAAATTCAATGGGTTCATAGCGAATAATAGAAACATTAGAAAAGCGGAAATTGCGAAATATCGAGATAGAGAACATATTATCATTTATATATACTACCATTATCGTAGTCCTAAAGGACAAACTAGTCATTTCTTCTATGCATGCTACTAGTATCGTAGTCCTTAAGGATAGAGCAGTTATTTCTTTCTATAGCATAGCGCTAATAGCTACCCTTCCGTTCCTTTATTACGTGCGACGGTTCTTGTATAGATTCTCGCTAAAGTCCATATCTCTAATAAAGATACTATAGCCCTTTAGAAGCAAACTTAGTATAACAATGTCCTTCTACTAAATAGTAACATGCTTAGCATAGACGGCTAGTAGGTTAATAGCTATCTAGAGTTAGTATATATTAAGGACGTTAGGGAGCAACATATACTCGAAGAAAGTCGTAAGGTATGCTTTAGAGGCCTTACGCAATGCCTCGATAGCATTGAACTAAATGCGGAACTAGCTAGCGCCGGTAATACTAGTATCGTGGATTAACTGTTTAATTAGTCTCTAGAATAGCGCTCGCGGGATCATGAGGTCGGTAGACATTTGCGTAGTCTTAATCTACTATAGTACGTTTTCTAAAAGATGATTAGTTGCGGCCGGCTATACGGCCGGCTATACGGCTAGCTATACAAGAAGTAGAACTTACTACCTACGTTTCTACGACGTGCGCTTATAGTTGCCTTCTTATTTAGCTTGCTAGGCTTAAAGGTAGTGCTTTTCTAGGCCTTGCGGGTAGTAGCGTAGATATTGTAAAGGACACGAGTAGTACCTTTCTTGTTCTTCTTAGCGGCGGTAGCGACGGACTTTCCGGCTATTCTAAACATAATGAGTATACGACTAAAGCTATAGAACTACGGTGCGGGCAAAGAATAGGCGATATATAATATAAAAGCCGAATTGAAGAAAGTTGTTATTATGCGCGATTGTATTATAGGTTAGTACAACAAAAACGTCGTTACTACCGTTTCTAGGGAAGCAAGTAGAAAATGATAGAAAGTAACGTAATAAGACCTCGATAATAGTAAGACCGCTCGACAATAGCAAGAGTAGAAGACATTATATACGCGACTAGGCGAGATTTAATATAATTCTAAAGTAATAGGTAAAGCTAAATCTGTAGCCGGTAGTATAGCCGGTTATAGTTAAAGAGTATGCGTAAAAAAATCTAATACGCAATAACCAAAAATAACGTAATAAGGCTCGACAATAGCAAGAGTAGAGGATAGAACACACGCGACTAGGCAAATTTGATACGATATCGAAATAATAAGTAGAGCTAAATCTATAGCCGGTAGTATAGCCAGCTATAGGTAGAGAGTATGCGTCAAAAATCCGATAAGCAATAACCGAAAATAACGTAATAAAGCTCGATAATAGTAAGAGTAGAGGACAATACACACGCGACTAGGTAGGATTCGATACGATATTGAAATAATGGGTAAAGCTAAACATATAGCCGGCAGTGTAGCCGGCTATAGTAAGACCCTAAGCATCGAAGAAATAGCTATAAAGACTTAGACTAACTATCTCGAACTATTAGTATTATTCTCTTAAAAGTCGCGCCTAGATCTTCGCGATGAGCTATATATCTTTCTACTATAGAGTAATCCGTTTAGCGTAAATTGCGAGTAGGTTAGCTAGCTCGAATATAGTCGTTAAGAACGCCTCGCTCGCTTCCTATAGAGCTTCAATCGCGGTACTCTAAAAGCGTAGGTCGGCTTTATAATATAGTACTATCCCCCTAACGAGCCGCTAGAAAGGAAGCTTGTTTATTAAGAGATCTATACCTTTAGTATTTT
>LFZO01000081.1:0-90725 GCA_001578225.1 Pseudocercospora musae
CTCTAAAGAAAGCGTTTACTAGCGGAACTACTAATAAGTATTAAGTAAAGTAACTATAAGCTAACCTAGAAAATAGGGACTTCGTTAGCCTTAGGAGATGTAGAGCTTAGGGCTATATAGCCGGCTCTAGGTAAGTAGCTATTACCTTACCTATACTATACTCGAACAAGTATAGCTTACGGCCCTACTAGCTTCTTATCTTATAAATCCTATCTACGATAGGGAAAAAGAGTTCTCTATAGATACTACGCTCTTCTAAGTATATCTCTTTAATATACGAACCTTACGATATAACGGCTAAGGTAGAGTAGGACTTTGCTCTATAGCCGGCTATATAGCCGGTCGTTCTTTCTATTTATTATAAGCTAGTCGTTAACGTTACTATAATAACGTTTCCCTATATATATATCTAGTCTTCTTTTATCTATCCCTTTCTTCCTTTTATATCCTAGTAAAATGCCTTTCTATAGAGATACGATTATTAACAACCTAGACGGACGTTTTAGTTCCTTTAACGATAGGAACCGCCGAGATAATAGCTAAGAAGTAGATCGCGAGTCGTCGCTCTCTCTCCCGAGAATACCGTTATTATCTCTACCTATACTAACGCAAATAATAAAACCGCGACTTCCTTAGGGTAAGTTAGCCTATATTTCTTCTTAGACTAGTACTAATTATTTTAGCTATAGTAGAAACTAACGACTAACCTATTCGTACTAGTAATACTATTAGTTAGAATATATAGATTCCTTAGAAGAAACCTATAAGGAGCCTTCTAACTAAGAGTCCTCGGAAATAACGTAAAGGCTAGTTATAGTCTATAAAGTAGGCGTTAAGACGTAAGAAGAGCATCGCTTTTAAAAGCAATACGAGTAGCAAGAAGTTTAAGTAGAAGTAAGGCATAGTCGCCCTCTAGGAGATTCGGTTCTATTAAAATACTAAAGGTATAGATCTCTTAATAAACAAGCTTCCTTTCTAGTAGCTCGTTAGGGAGATAGTACTATATTATAAAGCCGACCTACGCTTTTAGAGTACTACGATTAAACCTCTATAGGAAGCGAGTAAGGCGTTCTTAACGACTATATTCGAGCTAGCTAACCTACTCGCAATTTACGCTAAATAGGTAACTCTATAGTAGAAAGATATATAGCTTATCGCGAAGATCTAGGCACGACTTTTAGGAGAATAATACTAATAGTTCGAGATAGTTAGTCTACGTCTTTATAGCTATTTCTTCGATACTTAGGGTCTTACTATAGCTAGCTATACTACTAGCTATATATTTAGCTTTATCTATTATTTCAATATCGTATCGAATCCTGCCTAGTCGCGTATATATTGTCCTCTACTATTACTATTATCGAGCTTTATTACGTTATTTTCGGTTATCGCTTATCGGATTTTTAATATATACTCTCTACCTATAGCTAGCTATACTACTAGCGATAGATTTAGCTATACTTATTATTTCGATATCGTATTAAATTTGCCTAGTTGCGTATATTCTATCCTCTACTCTTACTATTATCGAGCCTTATTACGTTATTTTTAGTTATTGCGTATTAGATTTTTTTATATATACTCTCTAACTATAGCTAGCTATACTACCGGCTATAGGTTTAGCTTTACCTATTACTTTAGAATTATATTAAATCTTGCCTAGTCGCGTATATAATGTCTTCTACTCTTACTATTATCGAGTAGTCTTACTATTATCGAGGTCTTATTACGTTACTTTCTATTATTTTCTACTTGCTTCCCTAGAAACGGTAGTAACGATATTTTTGTTATACTAACCTATAATACAATCGCGTATAATAATAACTTTCTTCAATTCGGCTTTTATATTATATATCGCCTATTCTTTGCCCGTACTATAGTTCTATACCTTTAGTCGTATACTTATTATATCTAGAATAGCCGGAAAGTCCGTCGCTACTACTACTAAGAAGAATAAGAAAGGTACTACTCGCGTCCTTTACAATATCTACGCTACTATCTACAAGGTCTAGAAAAGTACTACCTTTAAGCCTAGTAAGCTAAATAAGAAGGCAACTATAAGCGTACGCCGTAGAAACGTAGGTAGTAAGTTCTACTTCTTGTATAGCTAGCCGTATAGCCGGCTATATAGCCGGCCGTAACTAATTATCTTTTAGAAAACGTACTATAGTAGGTTAAGACTACGCAAATGTCTACCGACCTTATAATCCCGTAAGCGCTATTCTAGAGACTAATTAAATAGTTGATCTACGATACTAGCATTACCGGCGCTAGCTAGTTCTATATTTAGTTCAATACTATCGAGGTATTATATAAGGCCTCTAAAGTATACCTTACGACTTTCTTCGAGTATATATTACTCCCTAACGTCCTTAATATATACTAACTCTAGATAACTATTAACCTACTAGCCGTCTATACTAAGCGTATTACTATTTAGTAGAAGGACATTATTATACTAAGTTTGCTTCTAAAGGGCTATAGTATCTTTATTAGAGATATAGACGTTAGCGAGAATCTATACAAGAACCGTCGTAAGTAATAAAGGACCGGAAGGGTAGCTATTAGCGCTATACTATAGAAAGAAATAACCACTCTATCCTTAAGGACTCCGATACTAGTAGTATATATAGAAGAAATAACTACTTTGTCCTTAAGGACTACGATAATGGTAGTATACATAAATAACAATGTTCTCTATCTCGATATTTCGCAATTTCCGCCTTTCTAATATTTCTATTTTTCGCTATAAACCTATTGAATTTTTAGGTTTAAACCTAGACAAAGTTCCGGTTCCCTAAGATTAGACCTAGACAATCGGGTTAGGTTCGGTTTTGAACCCGAACCTAACCCGAACTAACCTACTAGGACGTCTAATAAATATATCCTAATAAAAGAATCGAATAGTATAGTATCTATAGCGAACTCTTTTTTACTATTATCGATAGAATTCTTTAGATACGAAGTTAGGGACGCCGTAAGCTATACTTCTTCGAGTATCGTCTAGGTAAGGTAATAGCTACTTACCTATAGCCGGCTATATAGCTAGGCGTTTTTCTAGCTCGACCTCTAGTTACTTTACTTAATAGTTATCGGTAGTTATATAGTAGCGCTTTATAACGTAAAAGATCTCTCTTAATATACGCTAAAGAACGCGGTATCTATAGCGAGCTCCTTTATACTATCGTTAATAGAATTCGAGAGATAGGAAGCGAGAGGCTCTATATACTATACTTCTTCGAGTATAGTATAGGTATAATAATAACTTCTTACCTATAGCTAGCTATACTATATCTCCTAACTATTTCTTATTAAAGCCTACGACCTTCTAATATACCTCTTAGCCCTTCTTATTTAATACGATCTTATATACTATACGATATAGCTCTTTGAATAAGAGTATAGATATATTCTTAGTATATAATATATAGTAAAGAGTAAAGTAAATAATATATACTCTACGCGTTAGGTAGATCTTAGTATAGCCTCTACCTATAAGCGAGGCTATATCGCTATCCTTCTTTCTTTGTCCCTTAGCGCTACTAAATGTATCTATCCTGAAAGTATAGAGATAGAGGGATAGGTATTGTGTAATATTCGGCTACTATCCCCTAACTATTTCTCCTTAAAGCCTACGAATTGCGATTTATTAGATTAGAAACTAAAGGGGCTATAGGCTATACTTATGCGAGTATAGTATAGGTAAGGTAATAGCTACTTACTATAGCTAGCCGTATAGCTAGCTAGCGACTATAGGATAAATAGAGTATATATAGTAGAGTAGGTAGCGTACTTTATTAAATACTCGCATAGTTAGCTCTTAGGTTAGTATAATAATAAGGATAACTAACTATATATAGATAGCGACTTATATCTATATATAGTGCCTAGAGCTTGGTATAGATCTAAGGGTCTTTATCTAGCTAGCTATAAGGCCGGCTATATCTATTTTATTAACCTTACTATCTATAGATCCTCTTTTTAGGATTCCTATCTAGATCCCCTTAATATCGCTTCCGCTTTCGCTTCGAGGACTTATTACTTTCGTCCTCGTTATTACTAATTAATTAGATAGAAGGGCTAAATCGAGTATCTTCTTCTTTATCCTAGTTCTTACTCTCCTCTTCCTCAATCTTCGCTTCCTCTCTAAGCAAGTTGTCTAAAGTTATAGTACGAGGGTTATTCTTCTCTTAACGTTTCTTCTATATAAGAAAATTCCGATTAATTATAATTATCTTAAAGATAGTTAGACTATATATTCGATTGTATCGGTACTAATACTACCTAATACTAAATAAGCGCTCTATTCTAATTCCTATCCTAGGGATTACTAGGATGTCTTAAGGAATTATAGCGATTATTAGATAGCTCTTAGCGATCTTAGACTATATCCCTAATATATTATCCTCTAAGAAATCGTTTATAAGATAGGATAAATCTAATTCTCGTTAGCTTATAGCTTATAGTAATAACTATACTAAAAGTAGTACTTACTTTACCTTCGATATATCTCGAGTTCGTCTAGAGCTCTCCTTACCTCGATCTCGTCCTATTTAGGAGCCTAAATACTAAATATAAGCGATGTTCGCGATTTCTTAACCTTCTTCCGTAGTTGCTAGCCCTTAGCTCTATATACTATATAATTAGAGTATTCCTCGATAAGCTCCTTTAATACCGACTAATAGTACTCTTCTTATTTTAGTTCGTCCTTCTACTCGTCCTATTACTACAATTAAGTCTTCTATATTAGATAAAGGACGACTACGATACTATAGATATCGCCGAAGATCTCGAAAGTAGCCGAATAATATTTATTAAGCTTTTATTCTAACGCTATAAGTATCTTCGTTATAGTAATCTTCTAGAGAATACTTTTTTTACTTAGCTTCGTTATAGATCGATCTAGTTCGTTAAAGAGCTAGTTATAATACCCGAGTACCTAATAGATCGTTAGTCCTTAGGTCCTATCTATTATATTCGTAACGATAGTATTTAGCCTTATAATCGAAATAAGATATTTAGCCTATCTCTACTCTACCTTAGTTAAGGCTAGCTATTCGATGCCTTAATTAACATAGTACTAGTATACTATATAGCATAGTTTATATACTTAGACTAGTATATAGAACGACAACTTAAATCTAGTCTTAACGTCCTAGGTTAATCGAAGTAGTCGTTTCGGAGGCTAGGATTACTATTTCTTATTCTAAGCGATACTTTTACTATTAATCCGAGGCTTATCTATAAGGTTTGTCTAGATAAGTATAAACGCGTACTATCGCTATAAGCTAGAGTTACTATAGATTGCCGTCTAGTAGATCTAGATTAGTTAGTTAAGAAAACTAGTAGCTAGCTATATAGCTAGCTATAAGTACTAGCGGTACTTACTTTATAAATAACTATAGTAAGACTCTATTCCTTAGAAGCTTTTATAGCTACCTTTAAAGTACTTAGCTTATCCTATACTTTCTTTTCGTCTAATATCTTCTACTACTCGTCTTTCTAAGGTACTAGCTTTAATTTCGTAAATAGTGCCTAGATAGCGATTTATACTATATAGGCTAGATAGGGAAACTTCTTTAGGAAGGGAATTGTTACTCTTGTATCGAATAGTAGGTCCGTATCTATCGACTCTATTGCGAGACTAGTCGGATCCTTAGACCTAGAATCGTTCTCGTATTGCTCGTTAGTATCCTCTAATAGTTTAATAGATAGTATTATTTATATCGCAATAATTAAACTAAGTTTCTCGACTACTTCTTATCTAAAATTAATATTAGTATAAGATAGCTATTAGGAGGACTACCTACAAGTTTTTATAGAGCGTTTTATTATTACTTATGTTATCCGTCGTAATAGTAATTAGCTTAGTATAAACTCTAACTTACTCTAGCGCTTTTTAGACTAAATCTACTATATTCGCTCTAGAGTAGGTTTCTATAATTTTAGAAAATCTAATTATTAACTCGTAGTATTTCTATTACTTATCGATAAAATAAAGCATAATAGAGAGGAATAATGCCTATATTGTCCTATTTAACTAGCTATTAATTGCGATTACTACTTGGTTAGCTAGCGCTACTAGATCCTTAATCTCTTTGATAGCGCTCTCTATATTTTATATAAAATTACTATATTAAGTACTCGCTAAGAGAAACGAGGATAGATTATTAGTAAGGTAGTAGTATGTTTTTTAGACTAATTCCCTTTCGAAGAAGTCTTCTAAAAGTCCGTTAACGATAATTATCTCGTTTATTAGTTATCGGAAATCCTTAAGACTATACTCGCTAGCGTTAACTATATATATATCCTTCTTTCCTTACTATAATATTATTAGACTTATTTATTATATCCTAAGAAGCTAGCGTATAGCTAGCTATATAGCTAGCTATAGGGAAATACTCTTACCTTAGTCCGAAATTCGGTATCTACCTCCTCCTATCGATCCCTCTATACTAAACGATACTTTTAAGTCTTGAAATGCTTTATAGTAGTAGTATTACTATTCCTAATTAATAGATGCTTTATAACTAGCCTATAGAAATTATATATTACTACTAGCTAACCCTTAAGCCTATCGAGTATAGTAACTATCCTATATATAGCTCCTTTAGTTAAACACTTCTAGACAAAACTATTCCTACCCTTACTCCCCTAATTAATAGGAAACTTCTAGATATTCTATAGCCTCTAAAGCGAAGGATAACTAGAGCTTTTTACTATATTCTACTAGGTCTCTTAGATCTATTAATAAAAAGGCTTGTAATATTCCTTCTTCTAGATATAAACATTATCCCGTTAATCGAAGATAGCTAGATTAATAACTAATAGGGCCCTTAATTAAGTATTCTTAGGAGAGAAGAGATTTCGTCGAGCTATCGATACCGAAGATTAACGAGAACGTTAACTATCTCTACTAAAGGACTAATCCCCTACTAGACTACTTCTTATTCGAATAGTCGATAGTAAGGTATTGTTTCGTCTTTTTAGAGGACTTTAGATAGATAGACTTAAGGCTCTATTGTTTCCTCCTTACTCTTAAGATCTAGTCTATACTCGAAATAACTATCTAGAGTATAATTGTAACCTTGTTATTTGTAGGCTTAGTAATGAACTAGCGTTTAGGATAGTAGGAACATTGAGGAGGTTAGTATTTAGAGGCATAGTAGCTTATAGATATAGTAAAATAGTAACTTTAATAGTAATCTTAGGATTAACGACTAAGAGTCCTAAGGAGCTTTAATCGTTAGATAGATTACTATTAAAGTAAGAAAGAAAGGTAAAAAGGTCCGAACTATAATTTAAAATTATAGATAGCTAGGTACGAAACATAATTTCAATAATATAGGTAGCTAGGCTAGTAAGAAGGATAGAAGTTCTAGGATATATAGTCGTATACTTATAATCTTTATTTTAGTAGTTATATAAACTACTATACGAGCTAGTCTATAGCTATCTACTCGGCATCTTGTATAACTATATCTTTAGTTGTCTACTATACTCTAGCGCTATCTACTACTATATAAATAGAGTATATATAGTCTATAGCTACTTACCCTAAGCTAAGATATATTCTATCTTCCGAATTACTAAGATATATTGTTAAGAGGTACGTTAGCTTTAATATTCTTTTATAGCCTAGCTTAGCTAGTATCTCATAGTATCTATTCGTCTCCTCTAGCTACTTCCTCTCGATATCGAAGCAATAGTAGAGAGCTTTTGCTCTACTATGTCCTAGGCGTACTATATCCTTAAAGTAGTAGTAGTGGAGATTATAGTTCTAAGGCTAGTAGCTAGGCTAATCTAAGCGAGGCGTACTCCTAAAGTATAGTAGAAAGGTTTTATCCTATATATTAATATTTCGAATAATAGTATACTTAGTAAGGATATAGATTTCCTATAGTATAGGGAAGTATCTCTAACTTAAAGCTTTCTATAGAATTGTTAGTAAGACCTAACTTTTTAGCTAGCTATCTAGCTAGCTATAAAGGATTTACCTTAACTCTACTATTTCCTACTACCTTTAATAGCTTTCTAATCTAGACCTTAGTCTTTGTATTCCTCTTAAACTACTTAATTACCTATAGCTTTCTCTATATCGAATAAATAGCCTTATACTAATATATATATACTATACGAAACTCGATATCGAGAGATTTTAGATAGTAAAGCTCCTTAGCTACCTCTTATATCTTAGCTTTATAACTTAGAGTAAGAGGCTAACTTAGATTAATAAGATCCTAGTTCTTAGAATCTATAGATAGATCTTTTATATCTAAGTTACTCTATTTGTACTATTCTATTAGATAATCGTCGAGTACTATCTCTATTAAGCTTATACTAGTTAAAACATCTACTACTATAGATTTATCGTATAGATCCTCTTTATCCTTTATCTTAATTTCTTTCCTAGATTATATTAGTATTCTATTAAGAATAAATCTAATAAGGCTAGCTATATAGCTAGCTATAGTAATACTAACCCTCTATTCCTCTACTATAAGAAGACTAATCTTAGATTAGATAGCTTCTCTTCTTATTTAGCCCTACTTTTCTACTAAAATATAGCTTTATCCTACTTAGGTCTCTCCTTCTACTTCTATAGCTATCGTTAGAATATAGTTTACTTAGCTCTTTTCTTCTTTCTTAAGGCTTATTTAGTCTTAAATATCTATAAGACTCGTTTGGTATCTACTATAGTCTTCCTATATATAGAACACTCCTCTTTTATCTTACGATACTTTAGGCTCGATACGCGATTACTAGGTTTATTTTTCGTATCGTAGATATAATTACTAAGCTCGTAGTCGCCTTAATATAGTTACTAATTACTACTACGTATAGTAGATTAAGTAGGACGCTAGTCTCGAGCTATCTTACGTAGTTATTATATAATATTAATATCGAAGTTTTTATAAAATAAGAATTAGTAATAAAGCTCTAAAATTTATAACGTAACCTATATAAGGTTTCTATAGTAATAGCAATCTAGGCGATAGGTAGATACTATAGAAAGAGTACTAAGTAGTACGAAAGTAAAGCTTCCTTTATATAGCTAGTAGTATAGCCGGTCGTTTTAGTAACGCTTATATAATCTAGAAAAAGTCTAGATTCTACCCTAAAATTAGTATAGGTCCTAGAACCCAAACCTATACTAATCGTCTAGTTTCTACTAAGAAACCGAACCTAGACCTAATCTCTTAGGTTATACCTAACCTACTAGGCTATCTAGGCTCGCTATTAGAGTCTTTAAGTATCTCTATTATTAGTACTACTAGCGAGGGTCTAAGTATACTAAGTCCTACTAGATATATAAGTAGTATAAGCGACTTGTCTACTATAATTAGTACTATAGTAAGAGACGTTAAGTTAAAGATAGTACGTTAAATTAATATAGTCTAGTCTAGTATCTAGGCTCTATAGGTAATAATAACCACTTCGTTACTATTAAGATCCCTATCTTTATTATAAATAGAGCTTTCTTCTAATAGTCTTATAGATAGTTAAATAGATCTACTAGACTACAATAACGATAGCGACGACTTCGTAGACCTTAATACCCTTAATAAGGATATATTCTTATAGATAATCTAATATATTACTCTTAGGGTTAGGGTTAGGGTTAGGGTTAGAGTTAGGGTTAAGCTTAGGGTAAAGCAATTATCGTATTCTTATTATCGAGAATATTATAATTACTTAGTTAATATATTCTTTTATAAATACATATTCGAAATTATAGCTTTATTTAGTATAAGAGTACTAAGATTATCTATACTATATAGAATTATAGGATTAGAGCTCGAATAACGAATACTATATCGATAGCGTTAAGGGAATCGTAAAATAGGGTAGGTATTATAGTATATAACCCTAGGTAATATAAAAAGCTAAGCTTTTATTACTTAGTAAGTAGGCTTCGATCTTCTATAACTTACTATATAATAATATATAGCTCGTTATTATCTATTTTTAAATAATAATACGCGCTATATACTAAACAATATAGCGTATAGAAAAGTATAGAGAATTACTAATATTATTATTATATTTAAAGTTACAAAGTATCTTATATAATATACTACGTACTACTATAGGAATACCTATATCTATCTATTCCTTTATATTCGATCTCTATCTCCTAATTTAATCTTCTCTTAATAAATTTATAACCTTAATCTCGTTAGTCTTATAGTCTAGTACGATAGTCTAACTATAACTAAACGAAGCGCTACTATCGAATATCTCCTTATCTACTTAAATGCCTACTCTAAAGTATCTACTATAGTATAGAAGTTTACTATCGTTAGTTATAGATATAGGTATTATAGGTAGTAGATTAGCGACATACTTGTATATACTTAGAGGCTTTAAGTTATATAGATAACTAATTTTATTCTCGCTACGATAACAAGTATAGCAATTAGTAAGCAATATAGTAATAATATATATCGCTTCGACTAGTATTAACTTAACTTAGAGCCTATAGAAGTACTTTATTAACTCGAAATTATTAATAATCTCTACGAAGCCCTATTTAACTAACTAGTAGATAGTACTTATCTCTTTTATAGCTATAGCCTCGTTAGTATTACGAAACTCGCTATTTATAGTCTTCTAGCTCCCTATTATACTATTAGCGATATTGTATACTTAATTACTATATAAGAATATCTACTCTTTAAAGGACTATAGTAACTATCTAGGTAGCTCGAAATACGACTTCTAGATCTTATTAAATCTACTTTCTAGTATTAGTATTATATTACTAGATAAGCTAGATACTAGACTATATAGTAATATTATACTATCTAGAAGGATAATACCTTAACATTTAAGTCTATAGAAAGTACTTATATCTATTATAGAATAGCTACTAGTTATATATTAGCCTATAGTACTTCTATAGAATACTATCGATATATCTAAAGATATACTCTATATTAATTAATCTAGTAACTATAATAGCTATTTGCTATAGATAGGCTTTACTTAACTAATTAAAGTCCTATACTAATCGCTCCTTCTAACGTCCTACTAATTAAGTATAGATAGTATTAAATACCTAACTAATCTAGCTATTACTATAACTAAAGATCTAGCTTAAGTTACGTTAATAAACTAGATTACTAAGCCTTCTATAAACGATATATAGTACTATTACTAGATTATAGTATATATACTTAGGTAACTTAATTAATCCTATATCTAGTAACTTAGCTAATTCTATTACTTATTATTTTCTAAAGTAGAAGTCTTCCTTAAAGTTAGTATTAGGATATATCTCTAGTAACTATTACTTATCTCTTAGATACTTAAATAGTAATTTATATAGCTTATTACTATAGCTCTATCTATACTAGTATTTACGCTTAGTCTTACCCTCTCGGCAAATAGCTAGATCTAGTAGACTATTAATCTTAGAAGCTAGTAGTACTATAGTTATTACTATTATTCTACTATAGATAGTAATTATATCCTTATTAAGTTTACTATTAGTTAAAGAGCTATCTAAGTTATATTCTACTATAGTATACTATAGTAATAGATATCTAGTCTATAGTACTAATTATAGTAAGGTCTAAGATCCCTAGCGCTTCTTAGTATCTCTATTACTTACTAAGTAGTTAATCGAGAAACGCTACTAAATTGCCTACGTAAGCTCTTATAAGCCGTTATTCTAGTTATTTACTATTACGATTACGGGCCTAGTCGGCCTATCTAGAGTCGAAATGGACTAAGAAGGGCTAGGTCGACCCGTCTTAGCCTATAGGTATATATCTTCCCTCTAGATACCTCTCCTCCCTTTCTTCTTTAGCAATTCGAGTAGTCCTAATCGAGTACTATATACTACGCATTATATACCTCTTTTATATACGAATTGCTCTTCTAAAGCGTACTACGTAGTACTTAGGATAGTATAGAAGAAAGCAAAGGCCTCGGTATCTAACCCGGTTAGCTAAGAAAACAACTAGGAAAACAACTAAGAAAACTTTCCTAATACCGAGTAGGACAATAATTCCTCTACCCTAGCTAACGACTCGCTAGGGGACACTATCGACGACGATAAGGGATAGGGCGACGCCGAAGAGGACCGTAACGATAAGGCCCTAGCGGCCTAGCTCTAGTACAAGGGAGAATAGGCTAAATAGGCTAAGTAACGCCTCGAATTAGCCCGTCTTAGGAAAAGAATAGCCGATATAGCTTAGGAAGCCTCCCTCCTTACGGATTAAGGAGATACTTAACTAAGCGCGGCCCCCGCTATACTACCCTCTATACCTACGGGATTAGCTATCCCTAAGGCGAGGAACCTCTATATATTCGAAGGTAAGGGGCGCACGGACTATAACTAATAGGTTACCGACTACGACCGTATCTTTAGGTAGGCCCCTTATATCTATTCTATAGAAGAAATAAAGGTAGACCTAGCCGAGGAATAGATAGAAAGGGAGTAGCAAGTTAAATAGAAGCGATATACCGGATATTCGGACCTAGAGGAGTATACCTAGGAGAAGATAAAGTAGGTAATACTAGACTCTATAGGAACGAAAGAAGAACGCCGCTAATTAGCCCTAGATAGGCTAAAGTAGGCTAACTAGGGGAATCGTACCCTATTAGAGCTACTAAACTATATAAAGATCTAGTAAGATAAGGTCGAAGAGGATCGTTAGGACTATATAATATACGACTTCGTAGTAGCTATAGATAAGAGGATCCGCTACTATATCGAGGTAGGCTAATAGCGCTTCTAGATCCTAATCGAAGGGGAAGAGGTAGCGAATACCTACTACCGCTCGCTAAAGAACGAGTATAGGTCCTATAGGGATAAAGATCGGGATAATAAGAAGCGCGGCTACTCTAACTTAGATAATAGCGCGACTAGCTCGATATCGGATAAGCTACCTAGAAGCTCGGGAGGTCGTAGCTAAGGTAGGAAGGGCCGAAGCTCCCTATAGAGGCGCTAGGGCGCCTCTAATAGGTCCGAGAAGGACAAAGAAGTCCCCTAGTACTAGTACTATAGCGAGATAGGCTATAAGAGGCCCTAATGCCTTACCTATAATCTAGAATCGGGAAAAGACAAATCCGCCTAGTAGCCCTCCTAGCTATAGCGGGCTAGGTCGTTTATACTAGGGAATAAAGGAGGAGCGTAGAGTCTAGTAGACTAAGATAGGTCGACCGGGACTAGTTTTAGTTAATCTAACTAGACGTTAAGCTACAATAGGGCGAGAACTCCTATATACTTAGAGGGCTTATCGATTATAGCTCTTAAGCTAATATCTTAGATAGTATAGTAGCTAAAGAGACTAGCCTCGCCCTAAGTAATATAGACGCCGAGCGGTATAAGACCCTTAATAGCTAGTCGCTAGCTATAAGTAGTAAATACTATATATCCTACGAAGTATCGGATACAAGCGGTTAGTAGTAAGGCTATATAGACAATTCCGCTATTAGAAGGATCTATAGCTTTAATATCGTACTAGGCATATCCTAGTTAGAACGATAGAACCCTTCGATTAACTTCGTAGCTAAGACAGCTATCTAGAGGAGAAAGGGAGCTCGTAAGTAGCGCGTCTACGCCCTATCGGGTCCTTCCGACTTCTCGAAGGTTATATTAGATAGGGATACGCGTCTCTTCGTAATATCGATAGTTAAAACGGACTAAGATAACCCGAATAGCCTTCCGTTAGAGTATAAATACCTCTATAGGATATTCGAGAAAGGAGACGCGTCCCTACTTCCCGATTACGACCTATATAAGTTATCTATTAACCTTATAGAGGGCAAGACCCCTCCTTATAACCTACTATATAATCTCTCGGAGACTAAGTTAGTAGTCCTAAGGAAATACCTCGATAAATACCTCGAGAAGGGCTAGATCCGCCTATTAAAGTCCTTAGTAGGTACCGGTATCCTCTTTACTAAGAAGAAAGATAGGAGCCTATAACTCTATATCGACTACCGGGATTTAAACGCTATTATAGTAAAGAATCGGTATCCCTTGCCCCTTATATAGGAGTCCTTAGACTGTCTTACTAAGGCTCGGGTCTTTACGAAGCTCGATGTTCGGGATGCCTACTATAGGATCCGTATTAAGTAAGGGGACGAGTAGAAGACTACTTTCTATACGAAATATAGGTACTTCGAGTATACTATAATACTATTTAGGCTTATAAACGCCCTAGCTACGTTCTAAAGCTATATCCTTAGCGCCTTGTCGGACCTAGTAGATACGATCTATATCGTCTATCTAGATAATATCCTAATATACTCCTAAGACCTAGAGGAATATATCCGATACGTTACTACTATCCTCGAGAGGCTCTAGCGCTATAAGCTATACGCGAAGCTTAGTAAATGCGAGTTTAATAAGGACTAAATTAGATTCCTTAGCTATATAATTACCCCGAATAGGGTCGAGATAGAGCTAGAAAGGATTACTATAGTTAGAGAGTAGCCCGAACCGAGGAGCGTAAGAGATATACGTATCTTTATCGGGTTCGCTAACTACTACTAGCGTTTTATTAGGCACTTCTCCCGGATAGCGGCTTCCCTAAATCGCTTAACGGAACGAGGGCCTAATACGGCTAAGGGTAGGCGAAGGTAACGTAAGGAAGAGTCGTAGCGGCTTACCTTAGATATAGAAGCGAGGTTAGTATTTAACCGACTTAAGAAGGCGTTCTATACGGCCCTAGTACTAAAGTACTTTAATCTATCCTAACTAATTAGGGTCGAAACGGACGCCTCGACCTACGCTATATCGGGCGTTATAATACAATAGTATAAGTACGAAGGCAAGACGTACTAGTTCTTAGTAGCCTTCTTCTTACGGAAGATAAATAGGATAGAAAGGAACTACGATATCTACGATAGTAAGATACTAGGGGTAGTCGAGTACTTGAAGTACTAGCGCTACTACTTAGAGGGCGTATAGTACTAAGTAGGGATTATTACGGACTACAATAACCTTAAATAGTTTATAATAACTAAGGAGCTTATAAGACGTTAGGTCCGCTAGGCTAAATAGCTCGCTATATTCGACTTCTATATCTCGTACTATCTAGGAAGGGAGAACGGGATAGCTAATAGGGCTAGTAGGCGCCCTAACTATATAGATATTAACTACTCTAGCCGCTAAGTAAGCGAAGAAGACTCTCGCACTTCCCTTAAGAGATTATAGAGGCAACTCGTAGGCGAGGAGCCCTAGGTTAGGTTAGTAAGGGTCGCCTCGGCCTAACGAGGATCGGAAGGAGGCACTAAACCCTTCGTCTACCTCGTAGGGGCAACTAAGGTTAGGGAGGTACGAAATAGCTTCGCGAACGCTATTCGGATAGTACTAGGAATAGACGCTAGGGCAATTAAGGTTAGGATAGCGCTCTAGAGCGGAGACGAGCTATAATAACTATAGCTAGCGTAGTAGAAGGAATCCTAAGGATTCCTCTTCTACTAGGATACGATATACGTACTAGTAGGCCTACTTCGCCTAGAGGCGCTCTAGCTCTACTACGACGACCCTATATTAGGGTACTTTAGGTTCGAAAGGACCCTATAGCTAGTATAGAGAGGGTACTACTAGCCTAAAGTTAGGTACTATATTAAGGATTATACGCGTAGCTATAAAGTATATACCCGAGTAAAGCTATAGAGGTACCTACCCTATAGGATACTATACGCCGAGAAATCCTCTAAGGTACTATAGGAAGATCTAACGCTCGACTTCGTTACCGATCTATCCCTAAGTACTATCCTAGGCTAAACCTACGATAGTATCCTCGTTGTAGTAGATAGGTACTCTAAGATAGCCTATTATATACTATATCGGAAGGGAATTACTACCGAAGGGCTAGTAGACCTCTTCTTAAGGGAGGTAGTCTATCTATATAGTATCCTATAGTCTATTACGTCCGATCGGGGGCCAATCCTTACCTCTAAGTTCTAGAGTAGCCTCTACTACTATATAGGGATCTATAGGGGCCTTAGTACTACCTACTATTCCTAGATAGATAGTTAAACTAAGCGCTAGAACTAGACGATAGAATAGTACCTACGTATTTACTATAACTTCGAGTAGGACGACTAGGCACGCCTCCTAAGTCTAGCCAAGTTTGCCTATAATAATAGTTAGTATACGGTAATAGGGATAACGCCCTTCTAGACGTATAACGTCTAGGATCCGCTCTACGCTAGGTAGCCCGAAATGCCCTAAGTAGAGGGGAAGGCGCCCCGAGCTAAGGTACTAATAGCTAGAGTAAGAGATATTCGAGACGGTCTAAAGGCTCGGCTAGAGAAGGCAAAGGAGTACTAAGCCCGATAGTATAATAAGGGACGGAAATCCAAGACCTACGCTATCGGCAACTAGGTATACCTTAACGTAAGGTTCCTCGACATAGTCCGCTAGTCGAAGAAGCTAGACTATAAGTATATAGGGCCCTTCTAAGTATAGAAGGTAGTTAATAAGGTAGCGTACTACCTTAAGTTACCTAAGGGGTTTAATATATACCCTACGTTCTACGTATCCCTCCTCGAGGACTATCTCGAGCTAGAAGTAATCTAGAGGGACTAGAAGGACCCTCCCGAGGTACGGACGACCGACCTAGACATATATAAGGTCGAAAGGATTATCTAGAGAGAAAGGAAGCCTAAGGGGAAGTAGGAATACCTTATATCCTAGAAAGGGTATAGGGAGGAGGAAAATACCTAGGAACTAGTAGAGTACCTAAGCAAGGCGGCTCTTAAGGCGTTCGCTAGACGAACGGAGGGCCGGAAGAGGCCCTAAAGGAACGTAAATACGAGGTAGTATCCGTTCCTTACGTAAACGGATAGTACTCTACTATAGGGTAGTAACGAAATATAGACACGAGCCCTTCTAGTACTAAATATACTCTCCTCTCCTACTATAGGCCTAGTATCCTTAACATTTAGTAAAACGTACCCAAGCAAGGCGTAATAGATATAGAGACGGGCCTAAATAGGGCGAAGGGAGGTAATATAGACAAACTCGAGGCAATTTAGCCTTAGTTAACTACATTTAGGTATATCTAGCTAACTCCTCGCTTAAGGGGCGCAAATAGCCTAAAATAGGCTAACTAAGGATAGCTAGAACTACTAACTTAAACCTCGACTTGTACTAAGTAAGTATATAGGTCGTCTCGATCTAAAAGGGGCCTACTAGGTACTAAATCGCTTATAAGGGGTTACAAACTCCCTAGATAGATTATTAGCGCTCGGCTCCTCCTTTACTAGCTACGTAAGAGACATGTAGGCCTCGCTAGGGGATATACGGCCTAGGCTACGCTAAAACGCTAGGACTTAACCTATATATAACTAAAGGTAGATACTTAAGCTCTTAGCTACCTCCTACTAGTCTCTCTCGAGGCCTTTAGCCTACTTCTATAACGAAACGTAGCTATTTCTAACTCGCTTACGCTTCTTAGTAGGGGTCTAGTCGAATAGGGTTAGCTAGGGCTAAAATAGGTCGTAGGGAACTAAACGTATCCTAGCGGCTAGGTCGCGCTCTATCTCCTCCCTTATTATAGCGTCGCGGTCCTTCTAGAGACCTAAAAGGGATTAGCTAGGATAAATTAGGGTAAAGAGGATCGAAACGGACTAGATATATTAAACTTAGCCTTACCTATATAGGCATAGAGGTTACCGATACCTTTAAAACGGGGATACTTCCTAAAGGATCTTAATTAGCGTAACTCGACTCCTTATAAGGTAATACGTACTTCTTAACCTTCTCGTAGACCGATATATAAGCTTAGTAGGCCTCTTAGGCCTTCTTCTCGTTAGTCTAGGCGTCTAGGGCCTCCTAGTACAATTTGTTAGCTACCTTAATAGTAGGCTTGTATTCTAAGGGAATCTAGACGCTAGTTAGCCCTATTCGAGCTATCTCGAGCCGAAACGACTTACTTAGAAGTAGCCCGAGCTATAGGAGGTATACTTTAGATAGTCGAAGTACTTAGTCTTATTAGTAAGGTCCTCCTTACGATCGGATAGGTCGATTTAGAGGCATATAGCCTCGAGAAGGCTAATACGGCTTCTACTAGTATAGCCCTATATAATATTAGTATAGTTAAGGCATAGATTACTATTAAACTTTATATAGGTAGCTATCGGGCCGAAATAGTCTAAAAGGACTTAGGATAATACAAAGGCGACTAGCGATAACTAAAAAGGGCGCTACTAATAGAAAGAAGGGGGCCGCTATACCAAGTTAGCCTAAAACCGCCTTAAGAAGGGTCGACTATAGCTTACTCCCTCTAGCGCTAGGCGTAGGGGGTAGTAGAGTAGTAGTACTAAAAGATATACCTAAAGGGTATATATTATAAAAGGGACTAATTTAAATAGACTTAGATAGCTTAAATCCCTATAGTAGTATAGTAATAGCGTTATTACTACCTAAGTAAGCTTTTTAAATAATAGTAGTTTACTTTATATATAATAGTAACTATAAGTAAAGTTTTCTATCCCTAGCCTCTAGGACGTAGGCCTATAGAGGGGGAGGGCAATGTTACGATTATAGGCCTAGTTAGCCTATCTAGAGTCGAAATAGACTAAGAAGGGCCGGATCGACCTATCTTAGCCTATAGGCATATATCTTCCCTCTAGATACCTCTCCTCCCTTTCTTCTTTAGTAATTCGAGTAGTTCTAATCGAGTACTATATACTACGCATTATATACCTCTTTTATATTTACTTGCCGCTACTAAAATAGCGCTATTCGTAGCTTCTTATATATACTAAACGGCTAGAAACCTAGTACGTAAGGTGCCTAATACTCGCTTAGGAGTAGCTAGCTACTACAAGCTCTATATAAAGTTAATAGAGACCTTAAGAAAGCGCGATTCTACTACCTAGTTGCCTATTCGGTATATAAGGTAGATACGAGGATTACTACTATATCCTTCGAGTACCTATTCGAATAGGGGTATATTTATAAACTCGTAGGCCTAGACCGTACTTTTAAATACGCGTATTTAAAAGTATATAAGACGCTATATTTATAATTAGTAGGGATTGTAATCCTTTATTAACTATAAGAAGTTAAAGTAGCCCCTATTCGGATCCCTAATTGGCTTGGCTTATTAAACTAGCTTCTTAGTACCGCCGTGTCGCTATCGAGATCTATGGTTTATACTACTATCTACGAGTATAATTACTTACTAAACAAGGGTTAGAATAGGCCTCTTAGCTACGCTATACCTATTACAATTATATGCTAACTACTAGCTTCTCAAGGTCTCGAATAACGCTACTAATAATCCTTTACTTAACGGTTACGGACTAGCGCGAGATTGGAATACTAGGCGCAACCTAGCAACTTCTTAAGGTCTCTAATACTGCGGCCGACCCAATGAAATAACCACGTGCCTATGTCTATGCTAGACTACAGACATGGTCGTTACGCCGCTAGGATAACGCCTAGTCCACTCGTCGCCGGCAAACGGGCAAGTAGTCCTACAACTTGTATTGTGTGTAGGTGTTGCGCATAGCCGAAGTCTGCCCAGTTACCTAACTTCTTGACCGAGGTCTAACTAGTCATATGACTTCTTGGTATGTGCAGAATTTTCTTAGCTATATCTTAATAGTATTAGATAGAGATATAGAACAACGGAATGAACAGTTTAAGCGCTCGACAATGCAGTATTACATAAGTAATCCACTGCGCTAAGCGTGATAGTTATAAGCCCGGATTTTCCGTAGTATTAGAGACTTCCTTAGCAAGAAAAAACGGGACAACCAAGAAAGCTATCGAATCGACAGCATCAAAACAGCTAGTCTCTATAGGTCTATAGTATTAGCAATAGCCCTTATAGTAGTAACTCCTCGCCTTAGCGGAAAGCTTATCGTCCTCCGTAGACCTAATAACTAGGACCGCTAGATTGAGTAGACCAAGACTCATCTTACTAGGTATGAGACCTAGATCTACGTAGACCTATACATAGATGCTCCTAATAAGCCTATACAACTAGTCTTCATGACTATGGATCGTGACAGGCTTATGCTAGATGCTACGTACTAGTTAGGGGTCAAGATTAGGAAGGAAATTCATGATACGAAGCAGAGCGAGTTCAATAGGTTTAGGACAGGTCGTAGCAAGACAATTGCGTACCTAGTAGAGGTAGTTAATGTCCGCTACTATTCAGACATTACTAATGGCGGACCTAACGTAAGGATGCCATCTCTACGACTAATCCTTACTCGCCTAAAGGACAAGCTAGCACCCAATACCTAGTAGTAGAGAACTACTATTAATAGGGACCTACATCGCCTTATCGCTTCGAGATAGGTAAAAGACCTAGAGCAATAGTGCGAGGAATGGCTAGACCTATACAAGATCATACAACGGACAAAGCATAATGAACTAGACAATATGATAGTACACTTCTATATAGTAGTAGCCAATATAGATAAGACCTATGGCAAGGGTCTCTATATAATGTACTAAGTATTACCTAACACTAACTACTTTCATTAGCTTGTTAGCATAGTACGCGAGTACGCCCGCAATATGCCTAGTACTACTAAGCGAGGGTCCTTATTCGGTATTGTCTATGAGGCAGAATCAAGTAAAGCAAATGCTACCCTTTAGGCTACTAATAACAATAAAGGAAGGCAGCGCTCTACTAGCAACAAGCGAAGCAATAAGTCGTGTACTAAGCTTACTAGTGTCGGTGAAAAGAAGGCCTATGAAAGCCGTAGTAAATATACTATTGTCAATTATACACTACGTAAGAAGGTTGAGGAGAAGGATAAGGACAACAAGTAGCGTAGCAAGATAGCCTTCTTTAAGGGCTACCTACGCAAGAACAAGAAGTTTTGCTAGTAGCAAGCTAAGACCTTTAAAGATCCACTTGCTATTAAAATTGAGTAGTAGTATTATAGTAACAGCATAGACGACGATGCTAGCACTAGTAATGGATCAAGCAAGCTGTTAATAGCGTGTTTCTTTAACCGCTCTACTACTAGACTACCGCCAACTACCTACCTAGTCATAGCTGCATCTAGGAAGAAGTAGTGCCTATTTGACGCTTTGATGTATAACGGTAGGTCTAACTATTACATCATCAATTACCCTAGCCGCTTTAACTTCTAGCCTCTCATTCTACTAGCTCATTCAACCGTAGTAACTAGTACTAGGCATAACAAGGTTGTCGCTATTAGAATAGTAGCATTCATAGTAAAATCCACTAGTAGTAGGCCACTAGAGATTGAACTAAAGGAATACTTGTATATACCTAATTTCTACACTAATATTATAGAAGGTACACTATTCTACAATCGTGGGTTTAGGCATTAGGAAGTTGATAATGTCCTATACAACCTACAACACAAACCCCTAATCAAATTCATTAGACCAAACGATGGAATACTATACTTTAACGTTACGAGCGAAGTCGACGACATACTACTACCGCACGAATGGCCTATTGACTTAGACAACAAGCCGCGGAAGTACCCCTTCTAACTAGAGAATCAATCCCTAGTAGACATATACCCATTAGTATACGCAACCGCACGCCGCTCTACACGCCTACTACTACTAAGGCATCTTACCCTTAAGCGAATATACGAGGTGTTTGGATACCTAGGTACAGAAAGAGCTAAAGAACTAGTTGACAAGGTTAATGGAGTAAAGCGAGACTATACGTAGGACAATGAGGTGCCTAGAACACTACTATGTCTAGTATATGCGTAGGCCAAGGGTAAGAAGATAATCTCGCGTAGACTAAGAAGGCATGATGTGTTAATTCTTACTCTATACGGACATATTGCTACTAACCTAATAGAACTGGATCTAGCCTACAATAGCGACAAGTACCTATTTCATGCATATGACCTAAATACTAGCCTTTACTTTACATAGACAATCACTAATAGGGATAAGTTAACCCTACTTAGCTACTAGAATTAGCTAGCAACCTTTGCAAGAAGTATTGGTCGGGACATTATCTATTTGTTATTAGACAATGAGAAGTTAGTTAAAGGCCTTCGATTTAGGACATATCTACGCAATAACTATACTACTTGGAGACTAATAGTACTATATACATCTAAGTAGGATTTAGTAGAGCGAGCAGGTCGTACAATCATTGAGGTTGCAAGGGTACTTATAATACATGCTAGATTTCCATACAACCTTTAGCTAGAGGCAGTTTATGCTATAGCCTTCTTTGTTAACAGATTACCAAGGGTACGATTAACTAACCCTACAATGCGCACACTATACGAAATTGCTACTAGACATAAGCCTAATGTAGCATACGTCTATTAGTTTGGGGCACGAGCCTACCTACTAATCTATAGTACTAAGACTAATAATAATCCGTCTAAGAAGCGTAAGCGGAAGGACATTCTACTAAGAAGCATGAAGGTTGCCTTACGTATATACATCGGATACCTATGTAGATATGAAGGACACTCGATCTACCGGATCTAGGTACCTTTACGCAAGATAGTAATCCGTACGAGAGATGTTGTGTTTAATGAGTCTAAGTTCTATAGCGGGTATAACATTGATCTTAGTATCAATCTGACTAATATAGAGCTAGCAGAATATAGTAATCTCGAAGAAGCATAAGCACCTGCCTCTATGTACCAATTCGATGAGCTTGAAGAAGCATATAATACCCCTCTAAATCTAGTACGATTTGGGGCTAAGGGGGTAGATACACTAATAGGACCTAGTCAACTACTAATGGTTAACACTACAAGGCTAGTAGGAAGTCTTATGTTAGAAGGACTACTAAATGAAACACTACCATTACCTACTAAGCTATAGCTCGTAAGTGTGAACAATAGGCCATAGATGGATCCTATAGGAGTAAGAATACCGGAGCCTAAACCATCTAATTACCTACTACTGTTTGGAAAACGACTAACATACTAGTAACCAACCTTTCCGGTTAACCCGATTAGTGCACTAACACCTCTTAACAATGTGATTGATGGACTAGTTCAACTAGGGGGACGTGTAGATAACATAGACATAAACCTTCTACGAGTAGAGCTTGCTAAGTCGGCAATGCTAATTAAAGAAGTAGATGTTCATCGTTACTTACTAAATATAGGGGGACCGCATTTCAATGTTATAGGACTAAACAAACGATAGCGGTTAGCAGCGATCTACTAATATAGGTAGCTCGTAGAGTACCTTCTATCATTCAATAGCTTATGCATAGTAGCTAAGCATGAAGTACGACTAGTAGCGCTAATAAACATAGTACTATTAGCAACGCCGATAGCGGATGCCGCACTATTACTTCCATGTACTACCGACAATCCGATCCTTACTCCGAAGATATTAGACCTTCTAACTAAGCCTCGCAACTAGCGTCAAGTAATAAAGAGCAAGTATAAGGATCATTGGATATACGTAGCAAGAGTTGAGTTCAATAAGGTACTAGATATAGGTACATTTGAGTAGGTAGACATAGACACATTAGTAAGCAAGCCTAACCTACTGCCTCTTACCTAGGTATTCAAGTACAAAGGTAACGTAGATAGGCGACTAGTCAAGTTCAAGGCACGAGTCTATGCAAGAGGCGACCTATAGAAGAATACTCACTTAGATACCTACGCATCTACACTTGCTATACGGGTATTTAGGGCACTAATGTTAATTGTAGCAAAGTTTGACCTAGAAGCTAAGCAAATGGATACTGTTAATGCATTCCTCAATGCAACCTTGCCTTACACCCTACACCTTAGACCCCCTAATAGCTTTAAGCGCAAAGGGAAGGCACTTAAGTTAATATAGGCACTCTACGGATTATAGGAGTTACTACGGTTATGGTACAACTACTTTACTACTACTCTAGAGAAAATTGGCATACTTCTAGTAGACAATGTAGACTGCCTATACATGGGTGTAGACAAGCACGTATTCATCTTCTTCTATGTAGATAATATTGTACTACTATACTATTGTTAATATAAGTAGAAAGCGATAAACATTAAGTAGTAACTAATAGAAGAATATGAGCTCAATGACCTTAGCAAGCTATCCTGGTTTCTTGGCATAGAAGTCAAGCGTAACCGTAGTACTAAGTAGCTTTGGCTATTACAGAAGGCCTATGTTAAGAAGATGGGTTAGCGCTATAGCATTGATAGTAGCACTAGTAGAAGAACTAAGGGACTACTTCTAACTAGATATGAGCCTTATGAGAAGCTAACTAACGGTCAAGTGTACCTAAATTTAGCCTCAATCTTGGCTTATTAAAGCCGCATTGGATCACTGAATTTCGTAGTAGTATAGACAAGACCTAACATTGCTAAGGCAGTGTTACTACTATCAAAAGCCCTATAGAACCTAAGGAAATGTAACATTGTAGCTACTAAATAGTACATTAAATACCTTCTATAGACTAGGGATCTTTGCCTAGAATATAATGACAATGGACTAGTAGTTACTACTTATTCAAGCTATTAGCTTCTTGAATTTTACGGTGCTTCTAATGCATCCTATAGTAACTATAAGGGCACAAGGCAATCATTAGAAGGCTAGATGTTTAGCCTGTTCAATGGACTAGTCGACTAGAAGGTAGCACGATAGTCTACTATAACCAAATCAACTATAGAAGTAGAGCTACTTATAGCATTACATGTAGGCTTAGAGATAATCTAGTAGAAGCGATTCTTTACTAGTATTGGCCTTATACTAGATTAGAAGCCTACCCTATACTATAATAACATATAGACTATCCGCATTGTTAAGGCTAATACTAGCAAGCTAGATACTAAGCTTAGGCATATAGATATATACCAATGCTAGCTTCGATAGGAACACGAAGTAGGCCATATTCAATGCGAATACCTAGCAATATAGGACATACTAGTAGACGGAATGACTAAGATACACGGTCCATAGAACCAATAGAGGTTCATTTAGTAACTTAGGCTAAGTAGACTACCTACTTAGCTACCGAGCTAAGTCGATTAAGCCCTATTCTATCAAATAGCGCTAGAAGAAGTAACTAACACGATAACGAGGGCTAATTAGAGCGTACGGTACTTTCCGCTCTTAACCTTACCTACTACTACCTAGCATAATAGACCCCTACTACTACCTACTCAATATAGGGCGACCTCACTATCGCCTATATTATTACTTTGCAACTCACTTTAGCTAATTAAAAGCCTACGGAGGTCGCTAGTAATGCTTATAATAGTAAAGTAGTTATGATTAGAGGTAGTATCTCTACTTATACTATAGATCCTAACTAAGCAAATACCTATCTACTAAATGTATACTTACCTAATCCTTCACTTGTCTAATTAGATGCTACCTATGCGGACCTACTAATAACCGATAGTGCACTATAAAAGGCTATAGTTTAGAATTAAACCCGATACTATAGATCCTATTAGTTGGATTAGTAACATGTGTTATTCAAGCTTTGACTATAATAAGAAGGCAATAGCATTCTAGAAATGGAAGCGATACATGAAAGTACACATATAGTCTAGATTGTGTAACGATATCTACTAGGGTACTTGGGGTATGAAACAAGACTCTCTCTTTATATAGTTTAAATTATCTTTTTACTATTTTGGTAAAAGATGGTATAGGAAAGGGAAAAGATAGATTTCTTTTGTTTTTTCACATAATAAGATGCACTAACCACCTTGCCCAAATAGGAAGGATCCTGTTTAGAAAAGGTGAGGGGGTGTGTTACGCATAGCCGAAGTCTGCCTAGTTACCTAACTTCTTGACCGAGGTCTGACCAGTCACATGACTTCTTGGCATGTGCAGAATTTTCTTAGCTATATCTTAATGGTATTAGATAGAGATATAGAACAACGGAATGAACAGTTTAAGCGCTCGACAATGCAGTATTACATAAGTGATCCACTGCGCTGAGCGTGATAGCAGGCGGCTTGAAGGATTCCTGCATTGCTCATTCACTGCGCCAGGGCCGATGTGATGTGTGCCGACACGCGTGTGAGGGCCAGGAACACTCATGCCTTAGACGACCATCGTGGCGTTGGCTGGCAGGTCCCGTGCGACGGGCTTTTAAAGACCTGGAGAGCTGCCCAGGTGCTATTGACGAGCCTCTGCGCATGTCGAGGCCGCCCGCGTTTCTTGACGACGCAGCGCGCGAACATCGAACAGTCCGCTGTACGAAACGAGGCTATGTGAGGCCTGAAGGCAAGCAATGTGAACTTTGCTAAGGCATAGTTCTATTCGTCGCGATGCCCTGCTCAGTGAGCAGGACGACTCCAAGGCCCATCGGCAGTTCGATCACGGGACAGCAGGGTGCGACCGACTGAGAGATGGCGCTTCAACCGCTTTCAGTCGGAGATATGTTGATGCTTAGTCAGACGGCTTGGAAGATTGGTAGAGCTTTCACACATGGCAAGAAGAGTGCGCCATCCGAGTTTGCCGAGGTCGAGCGAGAAGCAAATGGACTGAGTGAGGCACTCAAGCTGGTCGCCGAAGCTCTACACGAAGATGGGAGCATTCTGTTCCAAGCCAACCCCGATACGAAATCTGCCGTCAACACCATCCTCGACAGCGCTCACAGAACACTTGACGATCTCGAGAGCTTCGTCGGCCGATATCAGGTCATCAGGAAGAAGGAGACGGGACATGGCTTTGTAGTGGAACGAAGTTGGAGCGAAGTGGTTCTGGCCAACTATCGAACATTCAAATGGACGACAGAAGGGGGAGATATCGCCGACTTGCGGAACATGCTCGCAATGCACACCAATTCAATCAATTTGACCATGCAAGCATTGCAGTCTCGGTCATTGTCGAGATTAGAGAGGACAGTCATGCCAATGTCGGAAAACATCGCCAGCATCCACGATCGAGTCAATGGCGACCTTGGCATGAAGATTGACGATCTGCATCAGATCATCATGGGCATCGCTAATGGCACCCCTTCACTGGTAGCAAGAGACCGGCAGATTGGGTCAGGCAGTGTTAGGGATAGCTTCAGCACAAGCTCAACACTCGAAAGCACGCCAATGTCCCCATTTCTGGAGCAGAAAATGTTGGAACCACCTCCTCCGCGATCGTCAAGCTCCATGCCCCCACGCCAGAAACCATACCCGCGGGGTCCCGGTAATGTGACGAAAGTTGCCGCTGACAGGACGGGAACTGCCAGTGTGACGTCAGACCGAGAGGATTCAGCTTACTACAGCGCAGAACATTCGCAATGTGGTTATGATGAAGAGCAGCGTCATGCCATGGACTGGGACTTCGAGACCGGCTCGCCGATGGTGGCGCGAGGTAGTATCGCTGATGATAACGATGCACGATTCGGAGCTTCGCCGAATGACAGCGCATATGGTTCGTTGTCTCGGAAGGGTTCCACAAGAAGGGAGTCGGCAACATTGCCGGCGCTGTTCAAAGCTGTCGAAGACGATTACAATGCTGCAGCTGCGGGAAACAGTCGCAGTGTGGTGCAAAGGGATCAGTCACCAGAGCGTTCGCCCAAGAATTTCAAAAGAGGTCAGGTGAAGAGGCTTTCGTGGCGCACGTCTAGCAGCCTGGCACTTCTACCACCTCCAGCGATACCGGCTGACGAAAACGATGGCCATCACTCCCCAGCAACGCCAGCATCCATCTTCTCAACCTCGCAAAGGACAAAGAGCAGTGTCGACGAATGGCCGCAGACCGCCAAGTCCGCCACGATAGCCGTACACCGGCAGACTGTAGGATCACGACCGTTAAGCACGAACGAAGGGCCGAAATTCGAGAGACAGCTATTTCGCAACGCCGCCATACTTTGCGATGTTCGTGGCAAGATGGTAGAGTATGCACACTTCAATGCGGATCAGCCTGATCCGCGCTATCAGGTAGAAATGTTGGAGGCTTGCAAGGAATCCAGAGTATTCGTAATCCGAAAACGGGAGAATTGTGAACATGGTGGAACAAAGGTCGTCAGCTCGATCTGGTGCATTTCGGATGACGGCGATGTACGGCTTCAGCAAAAATTGTCGGGGATCCAGGAGACCGTCCCATACTGCTCGTACTTCGAATCTGAAAAGGTCTCACTGCAACCCGACGACCCAAAGGAGGACATTGCGCTCAAGTTTCACTCTGAAGAGTGGGGACATATGCTGAAAGAAGAAAAGAAGACGAATTGGGTCAACTACTACTTTGTGTCGGAGAACGATGCCGTGGCATTCCAGTCTGCAATATATGGACGCATGCTGATGGGGAGCTATCGCACGACGAAAACAATTGTGCTTCACGAAGGTCTCAAAGGCGCATTCGCATTCGAAGAACAATTCGCTAATATTGAGATGCTCCGACTTTGGGAAGACGACGGCGTATCCACTCCAGGCGCTACAGGCGGTGTCCTGGCTTTAATGCACATTAGCTCAAATTTTGGAGAAGGTTGGGCGAGGTGGTGGATCAATAATAGCAAGCAGCAAGTGAAGATCAAAGAGGATGGAGCAAGGTATGCCAAAGTCAAAGGCATTGACGTGAAGGTCGTGAGACCTGGCACGACCGCGGCACAGATCGAGCGCACAAGAGCAGCGTCCTTCGCCGGTGAAGAGGTTGCCCGAATCCAGGCTGCGACCAAGAGAACCGCAATGCTGAAGCAGGTTGGAGGCATCCGGATTGAGTTCAAGTCCGAAGAGGAGCGTAATGCATTCGTGAGCATGGCGAAAAATTGCCAAGAGAGGCTCATTCCCTTACCGGAACTATAATGAGGAGAAGGGACAATTTTCATGATCTTACGACATATTTCTACCATGTGATACCATTTTGCGCAGGAAGGAATTTCGCGGCCCTGCAGCACGGTCGTATGATACGAAGTATAAGAAATGGAAGGCTGTACGAATACCATTTACCACCAAACTTGTCTCAGAAAGAGCTTTTATCCTCCTCCGCCGTCCACTCTACCTCCCTAACCTGCACCGGCATACCCTCCCGCGGCTTCGCCGCGCCCACGAGGATCTGATACAACTCTTCCCCTTCAACATCCTGTTTCCCCATCCTAGACGTCTTCTCCTTAGCATAAAAGCTCCCATCCTTGCCCACGGCCTCCAACCCTTCCTTATCCAATCTTAGATCAAACTCGAACTTCCTACAAATCAACGCAAGTATGATCTTCGTTTCCAAAATTGCCAGATTCTGTCCCAAACAACTCCGAGCCCCTACTTCAAAACTTCTAAAGGCACCTTCGGGAATTTTGTGCGCGTTTTCAGGTAAGAAACGGTCAGGATTGAATATGTCATGATCGAATCCCCAGACTTCGGGATTATGGCCTAGACCGTAATGAATCATCCAGATCATGTAGCCTTCTGTTGGGTACTTCTCCCCCGTTTTCCGATCGTGGAGAAGGAGACCTTTTTGGCCTTTGCGTGGGGCGGAGGCTGCGGGGAAGAGGCGGAGAACTTCTTTGATTATGCAGGTTGTGTATTCGAGTTTGTTGAGGGCGTAAGGATCTTCTTTGATTTTCGAAGCGGATTGGGAGATCGGACCGAGGATCTTTTCGTGTTCGAGACGGAGACGGTGCAGGATTCCGGGGTTTTTGCCAAGGAGATACAGTGCATAACAAATCGTGGACGAAGTTGTATCATGGCCTGCGAAGAGGCAGATCCGGATCTGGGTTATGGCTCCCTCTTTGAAGGTTTTGTCAAGGGCTTTTGGCTTGGGTGAGGTGCCACCAGTCTCGAGATCTATGTCGTTGGAGAGGTAGCTGTCTAGTGCTAGGTCGAGGACGGTCTTGCGGCGTTGTTTGTTTGTCGAGGCGATGTCCATTGATGCAAATCTGTCGTCGACGAGCTTCCCAAGGTATTCTTTCATGAGCTTGTCATTCTTCCATCGACGATAGATGCCGTATGGTCGCCACATTCGCAGGGGATTCGTTCCTTGGTCTTCATTTGGTAAAAGATGGACTTGTTCGCGAAGTGCTTGGATGCATTCGTCATCACCACGCTGCATGTTGAAGTGTAGATCAAGAACCACCCTGCCGATGATGTCGATCGTAAGTCTCGTCGAAGCTTCTTCTAAGCGAAAGATGTGTTGTGTATTGGCCCTCTCTGACAGTATCTCGCAGTAGATGAGACAGTCATCGACAATTCCGGGTACCACAGTTGTGAGATTCTGCGTGCTGAATCCAGGATTGAACATTGATCTCCACTTCTTCCATTTAGCACCATCACTCGAGACCATGTCGTCTTTGCCGCATAGAGGCTCAATGAAGGTTTTCAAGCTTGGATGCTTTAGTGTCTGATACTCGACACTGAATTGTTGGCAGATGTCGGGGTCCATGACCGCAATGAAGGGATCGCCAAATGGCCACACGTCGACATAGAAGAAAGAACGCAGTTGATGCTTCCTCCTGACAAACGTTGGGAACACTGCAGAGGACATCAGCAAATTGGCCCAGTTCTGAGCATGACATTGGCTGACCGTGAGGATGGACACGGCGAGGAAGTGACATTGCTACCTCGCCCATCACCCTCAGGTTCCCAAGTATCCACGAATGCGGTGGTCCAGGCTGTGCGTGTCAGTCGGAGCTCCTCGAATGGCGTGTGATCGAGACCGCGTACCAAAGTCTTGTGTCTCTTACGAATTCGATAGCCGATGTAGAAGAATCGACCCGAGTATGCAAGTGTGATAGCACAAATGGCCGTAGCCACCAGCTTTATGTGCAGCTCCAGCATAGTCGATAGTTTTGAAGTGGAGTCTGCGTCGGTCAACACCTAGATTCGCGGTTTAACAATATCAAGAGCAGAATCCTCTGCCGAGAAATGTTTGATGCAGAGGATTACCCTGAAGTGTATGTAGCGTCTTCCGTCACGCGAGATATGAATGTGTGTCCGCACGTAGATTGCCTCGTACATAGGAAGACTCTTCGAAGGTGGGATAGCATCAAGTGGACATTGGATTCCGCCTTGACGCCGCGACTGAACAGAAATCTTACGAGGTGCTTGTACGCGGCTATGCGTGCCCACGAAGTGCGAGCGAAGCTTTCGCCCCACAGAATAAGTTGGATACATCTATATTTCTTAAAGTACTAGATATAATACGATTTGACTGCCATTGTACTCTAGCCTACTATTCTATAGTCCTAATCTAGCTCTAGTCTATTATTCTTCTCTACTAACTTCTAGTATATATATATTTCTCTTTTCTATTTTATATTTCCTATATAGTATACTATTCTTAGACTACTAGATTATTTATTATTTTATTTTTCTACTATTATAAATTCTTCTAACTTTATAGTATATAATACTATATAGTACTATTAAAATAAGAATATATCTATTAAAAATAAAACTATATCTAACTCCTAGAACAAGGCGTAAGCGCTAATAGTTATAGGAGATACAAGTACCTTCCCCTAGAGATAGTAAAGCAATAGTAGTCCTAAGAAAAGATATAGGGAGAAAGGGATCTAGCCTCTATCCCTAAGCTAGGCTAAAGGATAACTAGTATCTATACTAGGCCCTAAAGGCCTAAAAGACTAGCCTAATTAGCTAAAAGCGAACGTACATATCTAAAAGAACCTCTAAACCTTTATAGACGATATCTAAAAGGCACTAGACGCTCCCTAGGCCCTAGATTTTCTATTTCTCCTCTTCCTCCTTTAGAGGACCTAGATCTAATTTCTCTACTAGCTTAAAGATACTAATACTATTAGTATCCTCTAAACCTATATATAGATCCTCTAAGCCTCCCCGAAGATCCTCGGCCTAAGAATATAGATATAGGCTATCTCTTAAGGCTAGCTAGCTATACTAAGCCTATAGAGAATTCCTCTAGAAAGTTATATAATTACTATTAGAGTAGGTAGAAGGAAGAGTAAGATAAAATAAAAGGCCTTACTAACTAAGAGATAATATAGGGACTTAAAGACCTAAGGGTAATTACTATTAAGAAACTTAAGAGTAGTAACTTAAGGATCTTTATAGTATCTAAGTCTATTAAGGAGAAGCTAGTAAGTAAACTAGGATAGATCTAAAAGATACTCCCTAGTACTATAGTAGAGGCTCTAATATACTAAGTACTAGTTTATAGTTTTAGGACTATAGGATTTAATCCTAAGGACCTAAGCTATATCTATAAGATCTAGGAGGAGAATAGAAGACTTAGACATCCTAGTAGATTAGGTTAGATTAGGTTCGGGTTTAAACCCGAACCTAAGCCGATTGTCTAGGTCTAATCTTAGGGAACCGGAAGTTTATCTAGGTTTAACCCTAAAAATTAAATAGGCTTATAGCGAAAAATAGAAATATTAGAAAGGTAGAAATTACGAAATATCGAGATAGAGAATATATTATTATTTATATATACTACTTTTATCGTAGTCCTAAAGGACAAAGTAGTTATTTCTTCTATATATACTACTAGTATCGTAGTACTTAAGGATAGAGTAGTTATTTCATTCTATAGTATAGTACTAATAGCTACCCTTCTAGTCCTTTATTACTTATAGTAGTTCTTATATAGATTCTCGCTAACGTCTATAGCTCTAATAAACATACTATAGGGCTTTAGAAGCAAACTTAGTATAACAATATCCTTCTACTAAATAGTAATACGCTTAGTATAGATAGCTAGTAGATTAATAGCTATCTAGAGTTAGTATATATTAAGGAAGTTAGGGAGCAATATATACTCGAAAAATGTCGTAGGATATAATTTAGAGGCCTTACGCAAAGCCTCGATAGTATTATACTAGTAGTAGAACTCGGTAGCGCCTCTAATACTAGTATCGTAGATTAACTATTTAACTAGTCTTTGAAATAGCGCTTGCGCGATTATAAGGTTAGTAGATATTTGTATAGTCTTAATCTACTATAATACGTCTTCTAAAAGATAATTAGTTATAGCTAGCTATATAGCTAGCTATACAAGAAGTAGAACTTACTACCTAGGTTTCTATAATCTACGCCTATAGTTACCTTCTTATTTAGCTTACTAGGCTTAAAGGTAGTACTTTTCTAGATCTTGCGTATAGTAGCGTAGATGTTGTAAAGGACGCGAGTAGTGCCTTTCTTCTTCTTAGTAGTACTAGTAATAGACTTTCTAACTATTCTAGATATAATAAGTATATAACTAAAGGTATAGAAGTATAGTATAAGTAAAGAATAGGCGATATATAATATTAATACCGAATTAAAGAAAGTTAATATTATACGCGATTGTATTATAGGTTAGTATAACAAAAACGTCGTTACTACTATTTCTAAGAAAGTAAATAGAAAATAATAGAAAGTAACGTAATAAAACTACGATAATAGTAGGACTACTCGATAATAGTAAGAGTAGAAGACATTATATACGCGACTAGGCGAGATTTAATGTAATTCTAAAGTAATAGATAAAGCTAAATCTATAGCTAGTAGTATAGGTAGCTATAGTTAGAGAGTATATATTAAAAACTCTAATAAGTAATAACTAAAAATAACGTAATAAAGCTCGATAATAGTAAGAGTAGAGGATAGAATATATACGACTAGGCAAAATTCGATACGATATCGAAATAATAAGTAAAGCTAAATCTATAGCTAGTAGTATAGCTAGCTATAGATAGAGAGTATATATTAAAAATCTAATAAGCAATAACCGAAAATAACGTAATAAAGCTCGATAATAGTAAGAGTAGAGGACAATATATATATAACTAGGTAGGATTCGATACGATATTGAAATAATAGGTAAAGCTAAATATATAGGTAGTAGTATAGCTAGCTATAGTTAGAAGGAAAGTATCGAAGAAATAGCTATAAAGACTTAGACCAACTATCTCGAATTATTAGAATTATTCTCCTAAAAGTCGTGCTTAGATCTTTGCGATAAGCTATATATCTTTCTACTATAGAGTTATCCTTTTAGTATAAATTGCGAATAGGTTAGCTAACTCGAATATAGTTATTAAGAACACCTCGCTCGCTTCCTATAGAGCTTTAATCGCGGTACTCTAAAAGCGTAGGTCGGTTTTATAATATAATACTATCTCCCTAATAAGCTACTAGAAAAGAAGCTTGTTTATTAAGAGATCTATATCTTTAGTATTTAAATAAAATCGAATCTTCTAGAGGGCGACTATACCTTACTTCTACTTAAACTTCTTACTACTAGTGTTACTTTTAAAAGCGATACTCTTCCTACGTCTTAATGCCTACTTTATAGGCTATAACTAGCCTTTACGTTATTTCTAAGAACTCTTAGTTAGAAGGCTTCTTATAGGTTTCTTCTAAGGAATCTATATTTTCTAACTAATAGTATTACTAGTAGGAATAGGTTATTCGTTAGTTTCTACTATAGCTAACATAATTAGTAATAGTCTAAGACGATATATAGGCTAACTTATCCTAAGGAAGTCGTAGTTTTATTATTTATATTAGTATAGGTAGGGATAATGATAGTATTCTCGAAAGAGAGAGTAACGACTCGCGATCTACTTCTTAGCTATTATCTTAGTAGTTTCTATCGTTAAAGGAACTAAAAAGTCTATCTAGGTCGTTAATAATCGTATCTCTATAGAAAGGTATTTTTCTAGGATATAAAAGGAAGAAAGGGATAGATAAAAGAAGACTAGGTATATATATAGGGAAACGTTATTATAGTAACGTTTACGACTAGCTTATAATAAATAGAAAAAACGACTAGCTATATAGCTAGCTATAGAGCAAAGTCCTACTCTACCTCGGCTATTATATCCTAAGGTTCGTATATGAAAGAGATATACTTAGAAGAGTATAGTATCTATAGAGAACTCTTTTTCCCTATCGTAGATAGGATTTATAATATAAGAAGCTAGTAGGGCTATAAGCTATACTTGTTCGAGTATAGTATAGGTAAGGTAATAGCTACTTACCTAGAGCTAGCCGTATAGTCCTAAGCTCTATATCTCCTAAGGCTAACGAAGTCCCTATTTTCTAGACTAGCTTATAGTTACTTTACTTATTACTTGTTAGTAGTTCTACTAGTAGATACTTTCTTTAGAGGTATAGTAATTTCGTAGATACGAAGGCGTAGCGCATAATTTAGGGCTACGCTTAGATAAATGGAATATACGCGTTATTATAGTATTATACGAAGATATCGAGGAATTAGTAGGAACATTAGTATAAGCGAAGTAGCGCTATATATTATATAAAATCTTACTTACTATAAGTCGAATACTATAGTTCCTCTCGCGAACTCCTTTTTACTATCGTTAATAGAATTTATTAGAAATAAAGTTAGTAGCGCTATAAGCTATACTTGTTCTAGTATAGTCTAGGTAAGGTAATAGTAACTTACCTATAGCCGGCTATATAGCTAGCTAGCGACTATTAGATAGACAAAGAATATACTATTACTATTAACTTCTAGTAAGCTATATTACTTACTCGAGCTTACTACCGAGCTAAGAAATCGTATCTATAAATATGTCCTAATAAAAGGATCGAAGGGCGCGATATCTATAATAAACTCTTTTTTACTATTATTAATAGAATTCTTTAGATACGACGCTAGAGGCGCCGTAAGCTATACTTATTCGAGTAAAGTATAAGTAAAGTAATAACTCCTTACCTATAGCTAGCTATATATACGACTAACTTAATAAGATATAGCTATATATCCTCGCCGTCTCGATCTATCTAAATCTAGTCGAGGATAAGGTTCGTAAGGTACTTAAGGAGGTCGTTACTATTTAGTTATAGTAGCGTTTATAAGATCTAGTTACGAAAGAGTCCTATAGACTTAGTAAAGATAAAAGGCTAGTAGTAATCGGTATAGTAGACGTAGTCTATATATATTAAGATATCCGTTAGTATACCTATATAGACCTAGTAATCCTACTATACTATCTTTAGCTCTATAAGAAACCTTTTGCTTACTACAAGTCGCTCTAAAATTATAAGATAAGAAACTAGAGGCGTAGTAGGCTATACTTATTCGAGTATAGTATAGGTAAGGTAATAATTGCTTACCTATAGCTAGCCGGGTATATACCGACTAATAGATTAGTAGACTATTAAACGATAGTATCTATATAAGAGATAGTATATAGAATAATATATATTCTAAGACTATCGAGAGGAAAGAGAGTCTTTAACTTATTATAGATAACTTTTTATATATCCTTAAATTGAATCTTGCTTCCTATAATAAAGGTATAGACGAGCTATAAGGCCTATTTAGTCTTCTACTTTAGTATACTATTATCGTCTAGATAAGGTAATAGCTACTTACCTATAGCTAGCTATAAAGCCGGCTATCTTTCTAGCTTACTTTCTAGTTACTCGACTTAGTACTTATTAGTAGTTACGTAGTAGCGCTATACATCGTATAAGATCTTCCTTTATATCTTTTATTATACTTTTCTATCCTTAGCTTTATCGTCGTTAATAGAATTTGTTAGAGATAAAGTTAGGGGCACTATTAGCTATAGTTATTCGATTATAGTCTAGGTAAGGTAATAGCTACTTACCTATAGCCGGCTATATAGCTAGCCGTTTTTCTAGCTTACTTTCTAGTTACTCGACTTAATACTTATTAGTAGTTATATAGTAGCGCTATACATCGTATAAGATCTTCCTTTATATCTTTTATTATACTTTTCTATCCTTAGCTTTATCGTCGTTAGTAGAATTTATTAGAGATAAAGTTAGGGGCACTATTAGCTATAGTTACTCGAGTATAGTCTAGGTAAGGTAATAGCTACTTACCTATAGCCGGCTATATAGCTAGCCGTTTTTCTAGCTTACTTTCTAGTTACTTAACTTAGTACTTATTAGTCGTTACATAGTAGCGCTATACATCGTATAAGATCTTCCTTTATATCTTTTATTACACTTTTCTATCCTTAGCTTCGTAGTTCTTCTAGTTAAATTATAGATACTATAAGACCTCTTCTAGATCTAGATCCAACTATAGGATATATATACCTATTAATCCGAAAGTAAGCTATATCTTGAAAGTACTATCTATCTTCTACTTACTATTAACGTCGTAGGTTAGGATTAGCTCGTATATATTAAAGTATAGGTTAATAACTCTTTTGTACTCTCGTCGATAGAATTCGAGAGATAAGAAGCGAAAGGCGCTATCTACTATACTTCTTCGAGTATAGTATAGGTAGAATAATAACTTCTTACCTATAGCTAGCTATACTATATCTCCTAATCATTTCTCCTTAAAGCCTACGACCTTCTAATATAGCTCTTAGTCCTTCTTATTTAATACGATCTTGTATACTATACAATATAGCTCTTTAAATAAGAGTATAGATATATTCTTAGTATAGATTTCCGTAAAGTTTTTCTCTAATATCTACTACGTTACCTCGAAACTAACGTTAGCGCTATTAAGGCCCTATACGTATTATAAGCTATATATATAAGATAAGTATATAGAAAGTATAATAAAGAGTAAAGTAAAGGATTTATAAACTAATATATACTTTACGTAGTAGATAGATCTTAGTATAGCCTCTATTTACGAGTAAGGTTATATCGCCGCCCTTCTTTCTTTATCCCTTAGCGCCGCTAAATATATCTATCCTATAAGTATAGAGATAGAGGGATAGGTATTATATAATATTCGGCTACTACCTCCTAACCGTTTCTCTTTAAAGCTTACGAATCGCGATTTATTAGATTAGAAACTAGAGGGGCTATAGGCTATACTTATTCTAGTATAGTATAGGTAAGGTATAGCTACTTTACTATAGCTAGCTATATAGCTAGCTAGTAACTATAGGATAAATAGAGTATATATAGTAGTATAGATAGTATACTTCTTTGAAAACTCGTATAGTTAGCTCTTAGGTTAGTATAATAATAAGGATAACTAACTATATATAGGTAGCGACTTATATCTAGATATAGTGCCTAAAGCTCGGTATAGATCTAAGGGACTTTACTTAGCTAGCTATAAGGCCGGCTATATTAATTTCATTAACCTTACTATCTATAGATCCTCTTTTTAGGATTCCTATCTAGATCTCTTCAATATCGCTTCCGCTTTCGCTTCGAGGACTTATTGCCTTCCTCCTTGTTATTACTAATTAATTAGATAGAAGGACTAAATCGAGTATCTTCTTCCTTATCCTAGTTCTTACTCTCCTCTTCCTCTATCCTCGCTTCCTCTCTAAGTAAGTTATCTAAAGTTACGATACGAGGATTATTCTCTCCTTAACGTTTCTTCTATATAAGAAAATTCATATTAATTATAATTATCTTAAAGACGGTCGGATCATATATTCGATTATATCGGTACTAATACTATCTAATACTAAACGAGCGCTTTATCCTAATTCCTATCCTAAGGATTACTAGGATATCTCGAGCAATTATAGCGATTATTAGATAACTCTTAGCGATTCGCGACTATATCTCTAATATATTATCCTCTAACAAATTATTTATAAGATAGGATAAATCTAATTCTCGTTAGCATATAGCTTAGGATAATAACTATACTAATAGTAGTACTTACTTTACGTTCGATATATCTCGAGTTTGTCTAGAGCTCCCCTTACCTCGATCTCGTCCTATTTAGGGGCCTAGGTACTAAATATAAATAACGTTCGCGATTTCTTAACCTTTTTCTACTATTACTATCCCTTAGCTCTATATACTATATAATTAGAGTATTCCTTAATAAGCTCCTTTAATACTAACTAGTAGTACTCTTTCTATTTTAGTTTATCCTTCTACTTGTTCTATTACTAGAATTTAGTCTTCTATATTAGATAAAGGAAGACTACGATACTATAGATATCGCTAAAGGTCTCGAAGATAGCTAAATAAGATTTATTAAGCTTTTATTCTAATGCTATAAGTACCTTCGTTATAGTAATCTTCTAGAGAATACTTTTTTTATATAGCTTCTTTATAGATCGATCTAGTTCGTTAAAGAGCTAGTTATAATATCCGAATACCTAATAGATCGTTAGTCCTTAGATCCTACCTATTATATTCGTAACGATAGTATATAGCCTTATAATCGAAACAAGATATTCGGCCTATCTCTACTCTACCTCGATTAAGGCTAGCTATTCGATACGTTAATTAATATAGTACTAGTCTACTATATAGCGTAGTTTATATACTCGGACTAGTATATAGAACAACGAGTCGAATCTAGTCTTAATATCCTTGGTTAATCGAAGTAGTCGTTTCGGAGGCTAGGATTACTATTTCTTATTCTAAGCGATACTTTTACTATTAATCTATAGCTTATCTATAAGAGTTGTCTAGATAAGTATAAACACGTACTATCGCTATAAGCTAGAGTTACTATAGATTGCTATCTAGTAGATCTAGATTAGTTAGTTAAGAAAACTAGTAGCTAGCTATATAGCCGGCTATAAGTACTAGCTATACTTACTTTATAAACAACTATAGTAGGACTCTATTCCTTAGAAGCTTTTATAGCTACCTTTAAAGTACTTAGCTTATCCTATACTTTCTTTTCATCTAATATCTTCTACTACTCGTTATTCTAAGGTACTAGCTTTAATTTCGTAAATAGCGCCTAGATAGCGATTTATACTATATAGGCTAGATATAGAAACTTCTTAGGAGAGGGAATTTTTACTCTCGTATCGAATAGTAGGTCCGTATCTATCGACTCTATCGCGAGACTAGTTAGGTCCTTAGATCTAGAATCGTTCTTATATTCCTCGTTAGTATCCTCTAATAGTCTAATAGATAGTATTATTTATATTACAATAGTTTAACTAAGTTTCTCGACTACTTCTCGTCTAAAATTAGTATTAGTATAAGATAGCTACTAGGAGGGCTATTTACAAGTTTGTATAGAGCATTTTATTATTACTTATATTGTCTATCGTAATAGTAATTAGCTTAGTATAAACCCTAACTTACTCTAGCGCTTTTTAGACTAAACCTACTATATTTGCTTTAGAGTAGATTTCTATAATTTTAGGAAATCCGACTATTAACTTATAGTATTTCTATTGCTTATTAATAAAGTAAAGCATAATAGAGAGGGATAATGCCTATATCGTCCTATTTAACTAGCTATTAATTGCGATCGCTACTTAGTTAGCTAGTACTACTAGATCCTAAATCTCTTTAATAGCGCTCTCTATATTTTGTACGAAATTACTATATTAAGTACTTACTAAGAGAAACGGGGATAGATTATTAATAAGATAGTAGTACATTTTTTTAACTAATTCCCTCTTGAAGAAGTCTTCTAGAAGTCTATTAACAAAAATTATCTTATTTACTAGTTAACGGAAATCCTAGAGACTATATTCGCTAGCGTTAACTATATATATATATCCTTCTTTCCTTATTATAATATTGTTAGACTTATTTATTATACTCTAAGTAGCTAGCATATAGCCGGCCGTATAGCCGGCTATATAGCTAGCTATAGGGAATTGCTCTTACCTTAGTCCAAAACTTAGTATCTACCTCCTCCGATCGATCCTCCTATACTAAACGATACTTTTAAGTCTTTAAATGCTTCGTAGTAGTAGTATTGCCGTCCCTAATTAGTAGATACTTTCTAACTAGCCTATAGAAATTACACATTACTACTAGCTAACATTTAAGCCTATCGAGTATAGTAACTATCCTATATATAGCTCCTTTAGTTAAATACTTCTAGATAAAACTATTCCTATCCTTACTCCCCTAATTAATAGGAAACTTCTAGATATTCTATAGCCTCCGAAGCGAGGAATAACTAGAGCTTTTTACTATATTCTACTAGGTCTCTCGGACCTATTAATAAAAAGGCTCGTAATATTCCTTCTTCTAGATATAAACATTATCCTATTTTTTAAAGATAGCTGGATTCATAACTAATAGGGCCCTTAGTTAAGTGTTCTTAGGAGAGAAGAGATTTCGTTAGGCTATCGATACCGAAGATTAACGAGAACGTTAACTATCTCTACTAAAGGACTAAGTCCTTACTAGACTACTTCTTATTCGAATAGTCGATAGTAAGGTATTGTTTCGTCTTCCTAGAGGACTTTAGATAGACTTAAAGCTCTATTGTTTCCTCCTTGCCCTTAAGATCTAGTCTATACTCCTAATAACTATCTAGAGTATAATTGCGACCTTGTTATTCGTAGACTTAGTAATGAACGAGTATTTAGGATAGTAGGAATATTAAGGAGGTTAGTATTTAGAGGCATAGTAGCTTATAGATATAGCAAAATAGCGACTTAGATAGTAATCTTAGGATTAACTACTAAGAGTCCTAAGGAGCTTTAATAGTCGGATAGATTACTATTAAAGCAAGGAAGAAAGTTAAATAGGTCCGAACTATAATATAGAATTATAGATAGCTAGGTACGAGACAGAATTTCGATAATATAGGTAGTTAGGCTAGTAAGAAGGATAGAAGTTCTAGGATATATAGTTACGTACTTATAATCTTTATTTTAGTAGTTATATAAACTACTATACGAGCTAGTCTATAGCTATCTACTCTGCATCTTGTATAACTATATCTTTAGTCGTCTACTATACTCTAGTAGTATCTACTACTATATAAATAGAGCGTATATAGTCTATAGCTACTTACCCTAACCTAAGATATATTCTATCTTCCGAATTACTAAGATATATCGTTAAGAGGTACATTAGCTTTAATATTCCCTTATAGCTTAGCTTAGCTAGTATCTTATAGTACCTATTCATCTCCTTGAGCTACTTCCTCTCGATATCGAAGTAATAGTAGAGAGCTTTTACTCTACTATATACTAGGTATACTATATCCTTAAAGTAGTAGTAGTAGAGATTATAGTTCTAAAGCTAGTAGCTAGGCTAATCTAAGCGAGGCGTACTCCTAAAGTATAGTAGAAAGGTTTTATCCTATATATTAATGTTTCGAATAACGGCGCGCTTAGCGAGGATATAGATTTCGTATAGTATAGAGAAGCGTCCCTAACTTAAAGCTTTCTATAGAATTGTTAGTAAGACTTAACTTTTTAGCCGGCTATAAAGGATATACCTAAACTCTACTATTTCCTACTACTTTCAATAGCTTTCTAATCTAGACCTTAGTCTTTATGCCCCTCTTAGACTACTTAATTACCTATAGCTTTCTCTATATCAAATAAATAGCCTTATAGTAATATATATCTACTACGCGAAACTCGATATTAAGAAATTTTAGGAAGTAAAGCTCCTTAGCTACCTCTTGCATCTTAGCTTTATAACTTAGAGTAAGAGGCTAATTCGGATTAATGAAATCCTAGTTCTTAAAATCCGTAGATAGATCTTCTACATCTAAGTTGCTCTATTTATACTATTCTATTAGATAATCGTCGAGTACTATCGCTATTAAGCTTACGCTAGTTAAAATATCAACCACTATATATTTATCGTATAGATCCTTTTTGCCCTTTATCTTAATCTCTTTCCTAGATTATATTAGTATTCGATTAATAATAAATCTAATAAGGCTAGCTATATAGCTAGCTATAGTAATACTAATCCTCTATTCCTCTACTATAAGAAGACTAATCTTAGACTAGATAGCTTCTCTTCTTGTTCGGCCTTACTTTTCTACTAGAATATAGCTTTATCCTATTTAGGTCTCTCCTTCTACTTCTCTAGCTACTATTAGAATATAGTTTACTTAGCTCTTCTCTTCTTTCTTAAGGCTTATTTAGTCTTAGATATCTATAAGACTCGTTTTGCGTCTACTATAGTCTTCCTATATATAGAATACTCCTCTTTTATCTTACGATGCTTTAGGCTCGATACGCGATTACTAGGTTTATTTTTCGCGTCGTAGATATAGTTACTAAGCTTATAGTTGCCTTAATATAGTTACTAATTACTACTATATATAGTAGGTTAAGTAGGACGCTTATCTCGAGCCATATTACGTAGTTATTATAGGATTTTAATATCGAAGTTTTCGCGAGGTAAGAATTAGTAATAAAGCTCTAAAATTTATAACGTAACCTATACGAGGTTTCTATAGCAATAGCGACCTAGGCGATAGGTAGATACTATAGAAAGAGTACTAAGTAGTACGAAAGTAAAGCTTCCTTTATATAGCTAGTAGTATAGCTAGTCTTTTTAGTAACGCTTATATAATCTAAAAAAAGTCTAGGTTCCGACCTGAAATTAGTATTGGTCCTAGAACCCGAACCTATACTAATCGTCTAGTTCCTACTAAGAAACCGAACCTAGACCTAATTTCTCGGATTATTACTAACCTACTAGGCTATCTAAGAAGGCTCTACCTAAATCTTAAGATATCCTAGGTAGCCTAGCTAAAAGGCCTAAAAGCTAGAAAAGGCAAGATATACTCTTCTATTATTCTAAGTATATAGAGCCCGATTTAAGTAAGAGACATTATATAGAGAGGCCTAGTATCTTAAGGTACCCTCCTTACTATAGAGGAGTTTAATCCTAAATAGAGACCTATATAGTACCTTAAGTATTAACAATTTAGTTCTATTATAAAGTACTATAGAGCTAAATAGGTATATGGAAAATACGTAGGACTATATAGAACTAATAAGTACTAAGGAATATTAAAGAAATATAGATAGATAGTAATTATATTACTATACTATTCCAACTACTAGACAAGTAGCTATCTCTAGTGTTTCTTAGGAGGGAAAAAGCCCTTTACTCTACCTTCCTAACTTCCTTGAAGCCCCTACCGGTTTTGTACGGCGTTAAAAACCTCCACGTTCCATTATGCTATTAGGGATACTAAGCCCTACCCTTGTTTAGTTAAAGAAATATAGTAACTACTAAGGTACCTATATAGTAGTATAGTTACTATTATATAAAGTAAAATAAGTAGCTATTACTAAAGTAAGGGTATTTAGGACCTAAGTAACTAAGAGCTAGAGCCATCTAACCTATCTAAAGAATATAGAGGGATAGACAAATATTAGGTTTAAGAGGAAAGCTATTAGAATGCTAAATATAAGCCTAGACTAAGAGATAGAAGATAGATTAAGAAGACTACTAGGGATACTAGTAGGTACAAACTCTACTACCCTAGTAGGTAGATCCTAGAATAACAAAATCTCCTCCCTATTCCTCCTATCCTAAGGATAGGAAGGGCAACTAAGCTAGGGCCTAGATAATAAAGTTATAGGGGATATATAGGTATGTTAATATATCTAAAATAAGTAATATCTAAGGGAAGCTTACTATCCTATAGTATAATATTAACTATAGTATATATAAGATCTAGATATTATTCCTCTAGTAGCTAGATCCTAAGTTCTACTATATAGTTACAATCTAGAAACTATAGGTTAGCCCTTCGAGTAGAAATACGGTATAAACTATCTAAGAACTACTATATATATATCTAAAGATATTAGTATATAAATATAGAGTATTAAGGAATACTCTAGAGACTTAATATAGTAAGACTCTATATAGGAGGTAGGTAGATTAATATTATTAACTACTACAACCTATCTAGCCCTACTAGAGACTATACTCTAGATATTCTCCTACTAGTAGGAGGGATAGCCTAGGGAAGGGAAGGAGAAGAAATCCTACTACTTAGGGACTTTAATCTATACTATTCTAGATAGGAAGGGAATAATACCTAAAACCAATATTAATATTAGACTACCTAATTATAATTATAGAAATGGCCTAGCTTAACCTACTCTTAGAGCTAGGTACTATTATATAGGAGAGACTTAGTATTTGGGACTATAGGAATCTAATAAAATATACAAGAATATAGGATAATAATAGACTTAGAAATAGGTTTAGAGTATATACTAATCTAAACTACAATCCTATAGGCTTAGGCTAAGACTAGAACCTAGATATAGAGGCCCTAATAGAAGAAGGTAGAGTAGGACAAGATTAGGGTAAGGATAGAAAGGGAGGTTAGAGTGATTACTACTAAACTAATAGATATACTATTATGTTTCGATATAATAGCCTTAGGGATATAGGAGATACTAGCTAAGGTAGTTTAAGAGGATATCCTAAAGGCTAAACCCTCTAACTATACTAAAATGACCTAGTTAAAAGAGTATAGTAGAGTAGTAAAAAAGATAAGATATCTAAAGAAGGAATAGAGCTAGAATAGAATAGAGGATAGCCTAGCTATATACCTAATAGCCTTATAGGCTAAGGGTAAATAAATTAGAAAGGATAGGAACTTAGCCCAAAGGGCGATATTAAACGAAGTTACTAAGGACCTAAAGAAGATATAGAAGCTAGCTAGATAGACTAGGGAAGGGATAGGTTAGAGGAACCCCCTATTCTAATTCCTAGAGATTAGGGACAAGGATAGTATAATACAAGTAGAAAACTAAGGCAAAGTAGAAGTACTAGCCCAATACTTCTTCCTAGAACTAAGGGAAGCTAATCTAAACGATATATAGGGCATAATATACCTAAGGCTATTCTAAAGAAAAGAGGAAGTCCTATCTAGAGAACTCTAGAAGTTACTTAGTAAGCTTCTAAATAGTAAGGCCCTAGGACCTAACTAGATCCTTAACCTAATACTTAAGGAATATAAACTAGAACTAGGATCCCTACTATATTAGTTCTTTATAGTATACCTATAGTAAGGATATTATCCTAAACCCTTTAAGTACTCTATAATAGTTATCCTAAAGAAACTATACAAGCTAGACTTTACTAAGCTAGGGGCCTATAGGCTAATTGTACTACTAAATACCTTAGCAAAAGTCCTAAAGGCTATTATTATAAAGAGGATAAGTAAAGAAGCTAAACAAAGGGACCTCCTTCCCTAATCCTAGATAGGAGCAAGACTAGGAAGATTAACTATCTTAGCCCTAGAGTTAATTGTAGAATAGGTCTAGACTATCTAGAAGATAGACCTACTAGTAGTAGTATCTATACTATACCTTAATATATATAGGGCTTTTAATAATATATTATATTAAAGACTAATATATAATATTAGGATAAAGATATATCTATAATATATTATATAGTATATCTAGTCCTTACTTTAGAATAGAACCATATACTTTAGACTTAGAGAATATATAGACTAGGCAAGATCCTAGATAACTAGTATACTATAAGGATTAATCCTCTTACTAATCCTATTCCTATTCTTTGTATCTATACTCCTCCCTAAACTAGAGAGAAGAGGAACTATAGTAATAGGTTTTATAGATAGCTCTAATATCCCTATATAAAGGAAAAGTATAGAAGGGAACTATAGAAAGCTCGAGATAGTATATAACAAGTATATAACAAGTATATATAATAGGTAGCTAAACATAGTACGGCCTTTATACTATAAAAGTACTAGTTCATCTACTTTACTAAGAGTAGAATAAGATACAACCTATAGGCTATAGTTAATATACTAGGATTTAAGAATAGGCTTGCTCTATCCCTTAGACTACTAGAAGTTTGGATCGATTCTAAGCTATAATAGGGCCTATATATTAAGAAAGTAGTAGAGCAAGGTATATCCTAGATATATTTACTCTAAAGACTATATAAATCTATATAGGAAGTATCCTTCTAGAAGGTAAGGTACTTATATATAGCTATTATAAGGCCTATAATAATATATAGGACTAGAGTCTAGATAATACTAGAAGGACTATCTAGATATAGAAAGGGAACTATCCTACTACTAGAGAGGATCTAGAACTAGGTACTTAGGTATATTATAGGAGTATATAAAAGTATTATAGAAGGGGTCCTCTAAAGGGAAATATAGACCCCTCCTCTCTATCTATATATATAAGAGATAACAAGACAATAGTCTACTAAGATAGATAATAAACCTATTACTAAGTATATTGAAGAGCGATATAAGAAGGTCTAAAGGGAATATAGAAGAGGAAGGGGCCTAGCCTAGGTATAGGATCTAAAGATAAGGTAAGGGAAGATTATAGTACTAGTTAATAGATAAACTAAGGACTATATCTAATAGGGAGGAATAATACCTAAATTATAGTAGATATACTAGAGGTAGAATACCTAGTAGGAGGACTAGGTTAGGAGAAGGCAAGTATCCTAATAGAGCTAACTACTCCCTATAGTCTAGTAAGAAGGAACGAGAGGTAGAGAACTATACTAAGGATAGTCTAAGAAGTAAAGTATAATAGTAACCCTAATTAGGACTAAACATATTAGCCTAAATGTATACCTTATAAGGAGGAGAGTTCTAGGTAAGACACTAGAGTATATATATAGATATAGAGCCTAGATGCCTAAATATATAATACTCTTCTATCTAGAGAGATAAGAGATAAGGAATTAACTTCTTTAAAAGATAGGGTTATTATAGTAAGAGATTATCTTGACTAAGAGTATTATTATAGTGTTAATCATAGAGAAAAGTATTATATATATTATTAAAGTCTATCTCTAAAGGCTATATCTACGCCCTTCTATACCTACCTAGAGTACCTACCTAGTAGTATCTAAATAGTATCTATAATAAAATCCGCCGATCCTCGAATATCCGTAACTACGTAGACTCGTACTTAAAGATTTAGTATTACTCCCTACGCCCCTATACGCCTCTATAGGCGCTATATTACTACGTATAGCCTATAGTATATCTAGACGTAGTCGATATATACGAAGATATTTACGGTCGTAAGCGTATCCTACCGAGTTTCTATAACGTCGAGCTAACTATTAGTATCCTTAGATATAGCTTTAAGGGTAGATTATCGAATAGCCTCTAGTATCTAGTTGAATATAGTAGCGACGTAGCGATAGAGGGATCTAATATTTAGACTTTACTTCTAGGTCTAGTATACTACCTCGACATATTAGTATAGGATATATAGGAATCTCTAGAAGCCCGCCTCGTTATACTAGTAGTTATCTATAGCCTACTCTTTAGGTAGTCTATTGAGTATCGTAAGAATATCTATACTAGTATCCGCTTTCCTTAGTATTATTACTATAAGTCTCTAGATATTTCTTAGCGGTAGTTTTAGCTCGTCGTTAGGTTAGTTAGGTAGATCTATAGTCTTATAATAGTAACTAAGAATCTTCTTCTAGTATATAGATATATCCTCGGAGAAGTTAACGATATCTAAGATACTTAGTTCGCCTTTAGAACCTATCTTACCTATCTAACCTAAGACTATAGGCTTGTCTTCTTTATCTATATCTATCGCCTATTCGTCGAGGTCGTTATGGACTATCGTAGGAAGTATAGCGAAGCGTTTTATAAAGACCCTAAGGTAAGTACCTACTATATTATATTTTTCGATATCGTTAACCGAGGTCTGTGCACTGCAAGGGCGTTTCCCCATTTCCGAGCCCTCTAGGCAACCTATCCTTCTACAATACGCCCTGTTTGCAGGCCTTAGGTAGTACTATACTGTAGTCATTCATTTACGGTGTTATCTTATCATTTTCCATTACTACAACACCTTCTAAGACGCATATATCGACCGCCTAGCGCGGCGGCAATCATGGCGGCAAGAGGGGGCAGAAGGGGTGGTACGGCTAGACGCCAAGGCCAACCCCGTAACACACCATCCTCGGATGAACTCGATAGTAATTCCTCCCCTTCCAACGATTCTAATACACGTAGAAAACGCGCTACAATGACGAACAATTTGGCTCAATTTGCGGACGGCGCCCTACGCGAAGCCGGCTAGCTCGACGAGTTGTTATGGACCGGGTACACTAGGCTTTAGGCAGAAGCCCGGAAGATGGACGTATTCGAGAAGGAAGAGGCATACAAGTAGGAGCTACGTAAGATCGAATTGGACAATGCTAGGAAAGGCATTACCGGCGCTGGCACTGGCGGACGCCCTACTAGCGGTAGACAAGGTGTTAGAGACAATGGGGGTAGAGATCAAGGTACAGAACAAGGAGTTGGACTAGAAGGTGAGATACCCGCGTAGCACGCGTCTCTCATTGCTTCTATGGCGGACATAGACACTAAGCTCATTAAAGCCGTCTATGACGGCTCATTCGCACCTCTTAACCTCGTATAGCTAAGAGGTAGCCTATTTGCTTCCGGAATAGCTCTTCTAGAAGACGAGGCTCTATAGACACTAAATGCCGACGGAAGCTTCAAACCTAGCGCCAAGCCAACTAGTAAGTTAGAAGACTTCAAGTCCATTAGTATATAGGCGGAAGGCTTTACAAACTATATCCGCTTAATGAATGCCTTCTTCAAGATTAATGGCTTAGTTAATGCCCTTACCAAGTTTATAGCAATAGTCTTCAAGCTTTATATTCTTAACCCTAGCAACTAGACTTAGCTTCGTACGTTCGCTATTGACGCACACAACTCGGCGAAGAACCTAGGCCCTTCCAAGCCGTCGTTATAGATATTCGCGTACGAGTACGTTCATGAGCACTTCTACAACCTCGTTACGCAAGACCGTATAAGAATGGCCGCCAAGGAAGGCCATAAACGCCTACTATCTAGCAATAACGATGACTCCTTTCGAGTCCGTAGCAAAAGCAAGTACTTCTGCCGTAACTTCAATAAAGACAAACCCTACGGCGAAGAGCCTTGTCGTTATGAGTACAAGTGCGACAACTGTAGCTTAATTAAACACCTACGAGTCCGTTGTCCTTCCGCAAGGCGTTACGAGTAATGGCACGAGACCGAATATAGTGCTTCCGTTCAACGTCTACGGTAGTTAGCGTTTACAATAGTCGCCTTCGCTACTTAATCGCTACGCCTAGCGCCTCTTGCTTCGAGACTATCTATACAAAGCGCTTAGCGATAGCATCGACGGCATCCTTACGTACGGCGCTTCTATCGGCTACGAAGGTCCTAGCATTGCTAGGTTGTTAAAGAACTACGGCTTAGCTTAGTTGGATAGCGACGATATATCTACGAAGATTGCTAACGATATAGCCGCTAGTAGGATTACCGAATGCGACAGTAACGGCCTCATTTCCTTACCGTTAGGTTTAGTGCCTAAGTACGATAGTAGCTTCTACTACATACACGACCTCTCGTATCTACGCGGCGCCTTAGTTAACGATTACATACCGAAGGAATATAGCGCCATTGTTTACTATGCCTTTGACGACATAGTAGACGATATAATCGCTACTAGACCGCACTTAGTTATTATTAAACGCGACATAAAGGACGCCTTCCGTATTATTCTAGTGCGCTATGTAGATCGCCGGCTGTTGGCGTTTACGTAGGTAGGCAAGTACTACGTCGAGAATTGCCTACTATTCGGACTGCGTATAGCGCCTATATTATTCAACCTATTCGCGGAAGCGCTCTACTAGCTTATTGAACGCATGTCCGGCTCTCGTTTCTACCATTATCTAGACGACTTTATCGCCGTGTTGCCAAAGAATAGCCCGTTGTTACATTACCCGGCCGCGGCGTAGATATAGCTTACTAACCTACTTGGTATCCTACGCAACGACAAGAAGGATATCCAATCCACCGTAGCGGAAGTCCTTGGCATAGAGATTGATACTATAGCAATGATTGCGAGACTATCTAATACCAAACAAGCTAGACTAATCAACGACCTGTCTACGGCCCTTCAAGCCGACTCAATAACGCACGAAGCCGCTCAAGCGCTTGCCGGGCGCCTATCGTGGGCATCAAAGGTTATCGACCTAGGCAGAGCCTATAGTGTTACCCTCTTCGCATTCATCGCCTCAATATAGTCACTTAGTACTCGCCGCCGCCGAATACCCTCTAGCGTCCGAAACGACCTCGAATAGTAGCTACAAGCGTTACAATATAGTAACGGCAAGAGACTACTTATAGCGGAGCCTAAAAGGCGCTAAATATACCTATTTATAGACGCTTCCAATATAGCGCTCGGCGGCTTCTAGTACGAGGCGGACAATAGCGACTAGACATAGTACACTACGCTTATTAAAGGCATATTCTCGCTACCGCGCTTCGAGAGCTACTACATCAACGTGGCAGAGATAATGGCAATATGGCTATCGTTCAAGTAGTAGAGCGCTCGGTAGTAAGATTGCCTCGTAACTGTCTACACCGACAACACGGTTGCGTGCGGCGGCTTATCTAAGCAACGAGTCGTAGGCTCTAGTAACTACCTACTACAAGACGCACTCCTTCTAGCTATAAGACACAACGTGCGAGTCCAATCTACATGGATATCAACGTACGACAACTGCCTAGTAGACGCTCTATCTCGCCTAGATTATGCTATAGTTGCTAACCTAATCCATTAATAGATAACGACTTTGACGACCCGCCGGACGAGTAGTTAAACCGCATTAACGTAGCGTCCGCTAGACAAGCTAGGCTCTTATGGCACGTACTAAAGCTATTAACGAGAGCCGTCTATGCCTCTGCCGTACGATAATGGGAGCTCTATGTATCGCTCTTCGGCTTACTAGGCGAGAACCTATACCTAGTGCGGCCTTAACTTCTTTACCGATATATAGAAGACTATGCGCTCAATCCGCTCGAGGTCTTTAGGTATAGGACGATTAAAGGCGAGTCTATACAAGCCAATCTATCGGCATTGCGAGCGCACTACGTAGACGCCAACGTAGACACCTTAGTATTCGATAGCGACTATGTCCGGTAGCTAATCAAAGGCGCTAAGTTAGTCAATGCTACGCCTCGCCGGACAAGGCTTCCAATAACGCTAGATCTTCTACGTAGCATTATTATCGACAATCCACGTAATGCCAACGACTTGACCCTTAACGCCGCCGTTATACTAGCATTCGCTGGCTTCTTGCGGCTCGGCGAGATTACATACAACTCGAGAGGCGTTAGTACTTGCGCTTGGCTCTCGAAGAACGTAACCCGCTCGGACATTTAGCTTGTAGACGATTACATAGTGCTGCGACTCAAGCGCTCCAAGAACGACGTCGATCATTAAGGCGTTAACATCTATATTGCCGCCATAGGCATACCGACATGCCCTGTGTCTTATATGCGCCGATTCCTTCAATCTATGCCGGTAGAGCCAACGGCGCTACTATTCTCATTGAGCAAGCTAAGCGGAAGAGGCTTCACTAAGAACGACGTTATCTCCTTTATTAAGAAGGGCATCAGGTTATAAGGGGTCGACGACACACTGTTCTTAGGTTACTCACTTCGCCGTGGCGCCGCTTAGCATGCTACGGACGTAGGCCTCACCTACGGCGAGATTCAACTTCTTGGCCGTTGGAAGTTAGACGCTTTCAAGCTCTACTTTACAATGCCGCCGCCGTAGCTATATCGATTGAACAGCCGCTTCCAAACTAGCCGGTTGATGCTACTAGGCACTGGTCCGCCGAGTTGAGTCGATTGAGCCACTTTCCGCCAAATGGCGCTAGCAAAAGTGATCAACACGATAACGACAAGGCTATTAGGCATCGAAGGGTTCTCGCCCCGAGAAGAGCCGGCGCTTTAAGCGCTTTCACATGCACGCCCGTAGGCGCTTTCACATGATACCCCTACTTCCACGCGACGCCCGTAGGCGCTTCTACTTCACTCACTCTACCCCTACTATTTGGGCACTTTCTTTAGGCCTTTCATGTGATTGCTAGGTGGCACCGGAAGTGCCTATAAAGCCCGCAATCACGTGCATTAGTCTAAGTGCCCAAATACACACTATTCCTCATTCATCTACCTGCCGAGGCCGGCAAAGGCACAGATAACCGAGGTCTGTGCACTGCAAGGGCGTTTCCCCATTTCCGAGCCCTCTAGGCAACCTATCCTTCTACAATACGCCCTGTTTGCAGGCCTCAGGCAGTACTGCACTGCAGTCATTTACCCACCCACCCGCAGCCGTTGGGGTTTCTGTATTTAGTCTATAGTGCACGTATTCACGTAGCGATTGGGCCTTTCATGTGATTGCTAGGTGGTACCGGAAGTGCCTGTGAAGCCCGCAATCACGTGCATTGGTCTAAGTGCCCAAACACACACTATTCCTCATTCATCTACCTGCCGAGGCCGGCAAAGGCACAGACTTCTAACTATCCGCCTTTAGTAGTTATAGAGAGCCCTATATCTTCGTCGATTATACTATAGTTCTTAAGGTATTAAGATATTACTACTATAAATATAGCAAGCTTTAATATATCGATACCTTCCTACTAGTTATTAGGGAATTCCTATAGTAAATTAGCGATTTTAGGAGATAGGTCGTTATCGATAACGTCTAGGCTCGATAGAGCGAAGGTTGAGGACTATATAGGTAATAGTAGATCGTTACTTCTACTACTAATATAGCGTACTCCTATCTAGATAAGGTAGTTATTATCGGATATCCTAGGTTATTTAAAGGAACTAAAGTCTACTCTCGTATAGCCTTCCTCGACTACTATAAATATCTAAGCTAGCGCTACTATAGCTAATTTCCTACTAAGATACTTAAGAAGCTATTCCGCTTACTTATTATCCTTAAAGAAACGAATATCCTACTAGGGAACGTCTAGATAGCGCGCTTTTTATACGTTAGCAACTAGTATCTATCGGTATAGTACTACTACCTTCGTTAGGAAGGGTATAGCTAAGTATATAAGATTAGATATAGTATATAGTAGTCGGCTTTCGGTATATACTATATTTACTATAGCTAGAATAGGAGTATCTAGATACTAGTTAACCTAAGGTATAATGGCGTTAGTATTATAGTCTATATCCTTACTTATCTATTATACGAAGAAGTTCTCGATAGGTATAGTACTATAGATTTATATAAATACGATATAGTTCTTAGTAAGTAGCTAATATAAAGCGCGAATACGATTATAGAGGATTTCTAGAAGGTTATATTTTAAGTCGATATCGTTTAGCTAATCTAGGTACGATACTATAGCTATATTAGAGTATAATACGATAATAATATACTCTATATCTATTACTAACTCTATTAGTACTAATACTCTTCTTAATCTTAGAGTAAGAGGTACTTCCTAACGATCTTTACCTTACCCTCGAGGAGTCTAGTATAGGTTCTATACAAGCTATCGAGTCCTATTCGTCTAATATAGTAGTAGACTAGATTTATAAATAGGTCTAGTAGGCCTTCGCCTAGATAATAGACTTAGGGTTTCCTAGTAATAGTTTCGCTATTAGAATCGGTAAACCTATAGTTATAATATAGCCGACGCTAGTATATCTTAGCCTTCTTATTAGCTCGCTTTAGATAGTTAGCGATCTCGTCGTTAGAGACGTCGGACTTAGTAGATCTAACTATAGCTTTCTTAGTAGCCTTCTTTAAAACTTTCTTAAGAGCTTTCTTAGAGGCTAGATTATCGTCGATAGTAGATATACGTTTAGTCGATATAGTCTTTAGTATAGCTATTTTCGGTACCTTAGCTACCTTCGGTATAGTAGCTTTAGATATCTTACATACCTTTAATAGTATAGGAGCCTTGCATAACTACTTCTAGTACGGTAGCCCTCGATACTTCCTTCTTATTATCTTTAGCCTTCTTCTTCTTTATATTATTAATATATCCCGCTATCTTAATATCGACTCGCTTCTATATTTCCTTATACTTATCTTTATATAGCTTCTAGACCGGCGTATCTAGAATCTTGTAGCCTTCGCTAGTCGTTAACTAAGAATAGACTTTATAGTACTATAGAGAAATATCGAAGGAAACTAATTCCTTAGCTACTAGGATAAGTAGTAATTATCGAGGAGTAGATAGGAATCACTCTAGCTAGTAAATATAGTTAGAGATTATATACCTTAAATCTTCCTTAATAATATCGTAGTTAGATACCTATATAATATCGTAGCTTAATTCCTAGACTATTTAGATATAGATAGATCTCTATTAGGTAGGTAGATATTAAGGGATAGCTATAGTATCGGAAACGGGAATATCGCGTCTAGTAAGTTATACTATAGATGTAAGGTCCTATACAATCTATCTAGATAGGTCTAGGACTACTAATAGAACTTAGATACTATCCTAGAAGAGTTCGAGAAGGCTAAGGTTTAGATCGGTAGGGAAGGTAAGGTATATACGGTCCTTAGTTAACTAGTAACTTAGGATAACGTAGACGATTACGACTTTCCCTAAATTACCCTCGTATAGCTTTACTAATAGTTTAGAGTAGGTAGGATCTCTCGCGTATTTAGGTACTCGATATTAAGATATATCGAGGAAGGAAGGTAGTATAAATCTATATAGGATAAATTTATCGGAGCTAAAAGGACTAGTATTAATCTCGTTAACGAGCTTCTATCCCGCTATATTCTATTCTAAAGACTAGGTATCTATACTATAATTTACGTTTATAGGGACTATATTGCCTTTCTTTATCTATTTTAGTAGATATAATTCTCCTATACTCTTAAGTACTACTCTTAGCTACTTGCCTAGAGAAACGAAAGATTCATTAGTATATTTCGCTAATCCGTACTTATTCTATAGATCGATAAGGGCCTTCGAGTATTTTCCTAGGTTAAAATATTGTAGTACTATAAACTAGTTTAATTGAACTATAACGAAGTTAACTAGAGATAATATATATAAGATTACCGGTATATATAGTAGTACGCGTATCTATTATCTTTTCCTCTATATCCTTTAATAGCTTCTAGCTAGGATTATAGTCGAAATTATTATTATCTATAAAGTTAGTATAGTTAGGTTACCTATACTACTTATGGATATTAGCTTCGCCCTTCTTACCACCCTTAACTATAAATTTAGCGTATTTCCGAGCGCGCTCGGCTTTCTCCTTCTCTATAGCTATAGCTCTAAGTTTACGCTTATTTCCTTCGATTAGGATTCTCTAAGGAATAGGCTTAGTCTCTTCTATCTTAGCTAGTCGCTCGTCCCTAGCCTTCTTATAGTAGACCTAATTATAAGCGGCCTCGGCTTTATAGGTAATAAGCTTTTACTTAGTAACCTTAAGGAGCTCGTATCTGTATCGGTTATATTCTTAGAAGAATAGGATAGTACTAGTATTATAGTCTTTCGTATAAGTATAGTATAGATAGGTCTAGAGGCTACCTATTAAGTTATAGGCTTAAGGTATTAGGATATACTCTTTACGACGTATACTAAAAGCTATAAGATACTCCTCGTATTTAATATTATTAGATATATAGAGAACTAACGATATATTAGAAGGTTAGACTATTATAATAGCTTTAAGGATCTCCGATTCCTAGGCGATAAGGTTATTAAGCGATTTTTAGGCGCTCTATACTAGATCTAATATAGTATTAGTCTTAAGAGAGGAATAGCTATAATCGATATATTTAAGTATATTGAAGAAGGTTGGCTTTATATTTAGATAGACGATACGGATTAAGGTATTCTTAGCTAGGAAAGGAATTCTAATAATTTCCTTATTAGTAGGCTCCTTATTATCTATTAGAGTATTTTCCTCCTTACCCTTATATTTATCGCTATCTTTACCTCTAGTTCCCTACTCTTTACTATAGTCTTCTTAACCTCCCTTATCTATACTCTTAATAAGGTCCTTATTAGTAGACTTAGCGTTTAGGGCTATAGTAAGTTCTTTCTCTATAGATATAGAGTTCGGAGCTTAAATAGGCTCTATATTAGTAGACTTAGCGTTTAGTACTATAGTAAGCTCTTTCTCTATAGATACGATATTCGGAGCTTTAATAGGTTTCTTCTTAGTAGACTAGGCTTTAGTAAGCTCTTTTTTAGTAGACTTAGTATCTAAGGCTATAGCTAATAGTAGTAGTAGCGTTATAGGCTAGAGCTCTATATCTATTAATATAACTTAAGGTACGGTAGCGATTCGCGTAGCCTTAGTATAGATATATATAGTAGTATAGATACGCGAGATAGTAGTAAGCTTAGATAGAGTATCGTTATCTATCTTAGAGATAACATAGACTACGATAGTACTAAGTAATCTCTAGTACTAATAGTTATACTTAGTAGTATATTATAGAGCGATAGTTAGTACTAGTATAGTAGTAGTTACTAATTATTAGTAATATTATGATTATAAATATTGTAAATAGAGTTAAAAGTAAGCTTTTAGCTTATATAGTCCAAGCTTCTATAAGTCGCTAGTTTAGATAGAAACTTTATCTCGTATTAGTAAAGTAATACTAGATTAGACTAGGTCGTTTACTATATAAAGAATCTTAAAAGTAATAGTAGACTATAAGCTAGATTATATATAGTAATAGAGGAAGAAATAACTATAAGTCTATTAATAGTAAATCTATCTAATAAGGATCCCTTATTCCTAGCTAGGCGTTCCCTACTAGAGGAAAAACCTAAGGATAGTTATCTAGATAGCGATTCTAAGTAATAAGAGGGGATTATAGAATAGAGAAAAGATAGGATAGTAGCGTATTTAGGAGGATCTTTCGATATATACCTACTTAAGTATTTAGTAGAGTAGAAGTATCTCGCTATCGCTATATATCTTCCTTACTTAAGTATAGTACTATAGGAACTAAGTCTCTAGTTCTTAGTTAGCGTATCTCCTTTACTAAGATAAGTATAGAAGTCTATAATAGATTTAAGGTTAGAGACCGATTCTAGGGTAGCTCCTACTAGATCTACTATAAATAAGCGGAAGAGTAAGTAGATCTTAGCTACCTAAACGGATTGCTCCTATTTAGTCTTTATCTACTTCTTAATATATCTCTATTAAATAGGAGGGTCTATGCGTATAGGGGCGTATCCCCTCTTCTACCCTCTCTAGGCAACTTCGTCCTATATTCGTACGCCCTTTCATAGGCCTAAGGTACCAAATACCGGTGTATTCATTCATTATATTCTTCTTATCGATATATTCACCTCTACGATAATATTTATTATCCGCCTATACTAGCGCGTTAGCGCTACTACGTTAGACAATAGTTACTCCTAGCTTAGCCTAAGGGGCGTTAAAAGGAGGTGTAGCTCGGCGCTAAGACATACGAGATAAACTAGCTAAGTCGTTACTATTACCCTCTAAGAGCTCTAATATTTGTAGACAACGATCTAATACTACTATAACTAAGTTAAACGAAGTCTAAAGCCTTATAGTATAGATAAAAGGGTAGTCTAAAGAAGACTATCTCGCATTTAAGCGAGCGAAGAAGATAGCGGTATTAGATGCTAAAGAAGTGTAGAAGTAAGATACTTATAGAAGAGAGCAAGAGTATAGAGACAAAGGCACTACAATAGCGCTAAGTAGCTCTAGCAGTAGTAATAGAGCAGATATAGATAAAGAAGATAATAAAGGTAAGCTACCTACTCAATTTCAATCTCTACTAGACACTACTACTAGTATATAAACGAAGTATGTTATTTAGATATACAAATAGTCCTTCGACTTCTACGACTTAGCTAAGATAAGAGCTAGTATATATGCCGGCTCTAACGCCGAGGACGACGACGACGACGTTATAGCCCTTAAACGCCTTCTTAAGAACGATACGAAGCTAAAGCCTACGATAGGTAAGATTACGGACTATAAGACCGTCTACATTTAGGCCGAAGGCTAGTCTAATTACGTCCGGATAGCTTCTATTATCTATAATAATACACCTAGCCTAATTATATCTATTGCTTAGATACTAGGCTTTGGTATACAAGTTGCTTATACAAGGCTATAGATAGGACCCGGTTATGTATAACTTCGTACTAGAGTTACTCGCTTGCATTAAATTAAGAGGTGTAATAAAGCTAGAAGCCTAGTTAATAATATATAACCTATCCTATTTGATAGACAACGTCTATAGCTTAGCTATAACCAATACAAGTAATAGTAATAGTAGTAGTAATAAGGCCGCTAGGGTAGGCTACAAACATAACCTCTCCGAAGCCGATAACATCTACTCTTACCGAGTTAAGGATAGGTTCAATCTATACCGCAATTGGAACAACGGCGGCTAGGTAGAAGGCATCTACCCTTACAAAGCTACTTACAAATGTAGCTACTATATTACTAGCGACTATAGATCTAAGAACTATACTATTAAGGTAGTAGTTTAGGCCTTGACCTAACTATAACGAGTTAAGTCGATTAAGCTACTTTCTAGTAATAATGCTAGTAAAAGTGCTTAATACGATAACGACAAGGCTATAAGGCATTACATCGAGCACGATAGATGCCGTCTAAATACTCTTCTACCCTTCGATACCTATGCGAATAGCGAGCTACTTAGAGACAACCTATTACCGCTTAAGCGCTTAGTATAGGCATATCTATTGCGAGAATATCCTTATCGACAATTGCCGGAGGTTATAGACTATACGCTCCGGTATAGTATCTCGATAGGACTCGAAGGATTACCTCTATAGAGATTAACGAAGAACTACTACTCTACCTTCCTAAATAACGATATAGATAACAAGATACGCAACGACCTAGTTACCGGTAGGATTACGTATATTATAGGCTAAGAAGTAACTAGTTTACCTCTCGGTCTAGTTCTAAAGCACGATAGTAGTTTCCGAAGAATCTACGACTTGTCCTATCCTTACAATAGCTTATCCATAAACGACTACATTCTATAGGTATATAGCAACATTCTTTACGCTAGATTTAAACATATTACTAAGCATATTATCGAATGCGGAAGAGGCGCGATTATTATTAAGAAAGACGTAAAGGATGCCTTTAGAAACATACCTATATACTATCGGTAACGGAGGTTCCTAGTATTCGAATAGGTAGGCTAGTACTATAGTAAGAACTGCCTACTATTCGGTCTTCGCACGGCGCTAGTATTATTCAATCTCTTCGTAGAAGCGCTCTATTAGATAATAGAAATAGTATTAGGTAGACTACAACTTTACTATTATCTAGACGACTTTATCTTCGTAATCCGGCGACTCGATAATAAAGGCCTCTCGCTTCTTATCTACTATGCCTAGCAAGAGTTAACAATACTACTTAGTATCCTATATAATAATAAGAAGGACGTCGAGGGTACGATAGTAGAGGTCCTCGGTATTCTTATAGATATAATCTTAATAATATTATAGCTCTCGAGAGATAAGCGTAAGCGCCTACTAAGCGATATTATCGAAGCGCTTAATAGAGGCTAGTTGTCTTATAAGGGCGTAAGAAAGCTAGTAGGCCGACTATTATAGGTAGCTAACGTTATCGACGTTAGTAGAGCGTTTAATCTTAACCTCTTCTAGTTTATTACCTCGTATAGACAACTTTATAAGTAGCGTATATATACTAGTATACGAAGCGATCTCGAGTAGTAGATATAGGCGCTTATACTAACAACTAGACGCCGTATAATACTAGAGGCTTTACTTTACTAAGTTTAGCTATTTACCGATGCCTCGAAAGCCGGACTAGCTACTTTCTAGTACGCTAGTAGCGATAACGACTAGCGTAACAACGTAGAAGCTATCGATAGCGAGCAATTCTTCTACTTACTACGTACTAAGAATAATTACATCAATATAGCGGAAATGATAGCGATCTACCTAGCGTTTAAACAATAGTTAGGTCGCTAGTAACAATGCCGTATTACGGTCTATATAGACAATACAGTATACTATATAGGCCTCGCAAAGCAATAGATCTATAGCGACGCTAACTACCTATTACGAGACACGCTCCTACTATCTATTAAAGCTAGTATAAGGGTCCGATCTATATAGCTATCTAGTAGCGATAACGAGCTCGCTAACGCTCTATCTCGCTTTAATATTAAGACTATTGCTAACCTATGCCCTTACTAGTAGATAAAGATATAGACTAGCTACCGAGCGACTAGTTAAAAAAGATTAACTTACCGTTAATCGGGTACGCAATACTACTATAGTACGCCCTTAAGCCTTCTACGAGAGCGACCTATAAGTTAGTAGTCAAATAGTAGCAACTCTATATTAACTTTAATAGCTAGCCGTAGGAGCGAGCATTTCTACTACGCGTAGAGCTTCTTTACTAATACGTTATCGACCGCGCCCTATATACCTCTAACCTATTTCTATACACTATTAAAGGCGAGACAATAGCTTAGAACCTCGCTACTCTACGAGCCTACTACGTCGATCTAGGCTATAGAGTACTCTAAGTCTTCGATAGCGACTATTTGAAATAGCTTATTAAGGGCGCGAAGTTAATTAATACTAGACTACGCCGTAAACGACTTCTAGTAACGCTAACGCTACTCGAGAAAGTTGTTAGTAAGTGTAACAACCTTAACGACGTAAACCTTAACGCTATAGCTACTCTAGCATTCGTAGGCTTCTTAAGAATTAGAGAGATTATATACAAGGCAAGAGACAATACTAACTCTACGCTCTAGTAAGCTAAGAATATAATACGCAACAACGTATAGGTAGTAGACGACTATATAATACTACGGCTTAAGCGCTCTAAGACGGACCTCGAATACTAAGGGGTTAATGTCTATATAGCTACTATAGGCTCGCTAACGTGTCTAGTTGCGTACATAAAGAGCTTATTAATAAACTACCCTATAGCCCCGTTAGCGCCGCTATTTAGTTTCTAAGGACTATCGAAGAACTAGCGTATGTTTATAAGAGACCGCTTTATTAAATAGCTAAAGTAACGGCTCCGAGACAATAACGTAGACGACTTATTATATACCGGACATTTACTCTATAGCGGCGCTATATAGTATATAGCGGATAGTAGCCTTACGGACTATAAGATATAGCTCCTTAGCCGCTAGAAGTTGGACGCGTTTAGGCTCTACTTTAGTATCTTACTAACGTAGCGTTTTAAGCTAAATAAGCGCTTCTAAATAGGCTACTCGATAGTTTAACGAGATAATACAATTAAGATACTTTCTAGCAAACGGCGCTAGCAAAAGTGTCTAACACGATAACGATAAGGCCGCAAGGTATAGACTCGTAAGGCTTATGCCCCGAGAGGAAATTACTCACTTCCCTACCCCTATACGTTTAGTAGCTCGCTTCGCTTAGGTATATAACTCGTGCTTTAAGTAAACCTACCGAGTAGTAAGCCTTAAGAGTATAGGCCTTGTCTAAGCCTCTAAATACGGCTTTCCTCATTTACCTACTATTGCCGAGGCCTTGTAAACGTATAGATAGGAGGGTCTATATACATAGGGGTATACCCCCTCTTCTGCCCTCTCTAGGCAACTTCGTCCTATATTCGTACGCCCTTTCATAGGCCTAAGGCACCGAATACCGGTGTATTCATTTACCTACCTATCCGCATCCTATACGTACAATACGTTAGTATAGATAGACGTATATAAGACGTAGCTTCTAGGTATGTAACTCGTACTTTGAGTAAACCTACCGAGTAGCAAGCCTTAGGAGTACGGGCCTTGTCTAAGCCTCCAAACACGCCTTTCCTTATTTACCTACTATTGCCGAGGCCTTGTAAACGCATAGACTATTCTATTCTAGCTTCGCTATTAACGTTACGCTCGTATAGAGAGACTTTAGTAGTAGACGTAGAGTCGTCCGCTTCTAAATTACTTACTTTAGCGTAATTTAGATAGTAATTACTTCGTAGGGATTAGTTAGTTACTCGTTATACTATTTTACTAGATATTCGATTCTACCTTATAAGAGTCGCTTACTTAGAATACGTTCTAGTATTATAGCTAGCTACTTAGACTATAGATCTATTAGTATAGAGGTCTAGAAATATATATATATAAAGGGATCCTTTATAGGGTTTAGTATAGGTTCTAGCTACGCTATCGATACAACTAGATAGAATTTAATAGAGCTTAGAAGGTCTAATTTATATACTAATTTACCTACTCTCCTTTTAATCTTAAAGAGCCCTATAGCCTAGTAACTATACTTACGATAACTCTAACTATAGATACGATATCTATAATATAGTCTAAGTATTATATAGTCTCTAGGCTTAAATAAGACTCGCTAGTATTTAGAACTATAGTAGTACTTTATCTACTACTACGAATACTAAAGACTTCTCTACTATATTACGAAACTATTATCGTAATATTTCGAACTACTATAGCTAAAGTGCTCTAAGACTAATAGAAGTATCGGTACTAAGATTAAATCTAAATAGTATTTAGTTTAGTTATATTCTAGTACTTATATTCTTACTACTACTAAAATAGGATATTAGGTATAGAAAAACGTCTATTTTTTAAGTATTAGAATTAGAAGTAATATATTACCGGATAGCGATTTCTGTAATTTAATTTGTACGCTTAGACTACCTATTAGTCTATAGATAGTATACGGTAGACGTAAGGATTAAGGCTCCAAGAAGCTTTATAATCTTAGTAAAGAATTTCGAGAACTATTTAAAGTCGTAATCGTAGATAAAGACTCTAGCTATATACTAAGATCTCTTCTAGATAGCTATAAGATATTAGGCTACCTAAATCTTAGCTATCTACTAGTATTTGCCTAGAAGTAGTATAACTCGCTTAGAGTTCTTATAAGTAACTATAAGGAGGATATTAAATCCCTTATCAGTTAGAAGAAGACTAACGATCTAGTCTACTATTTATATATCTAACAAACGAAGGATAGCTACTTGTCTAGTAGTTGAAATAGTACAGTAATATAATCACTATCTATTTATATATCTATAGGGATCCGACACCTTAGATCTATCGGATTTAGCTATCTATAAGGCTTCTATCTAGTAGAACGATTATTATTGTAGCTATAATACTAGTCAATATATTACTTAAGATAACGATAGTAATAGCGGATATAAAAACTAGCGTTAATATAATCGAGAGTACGATAAAAGCCTATATAGTATCTAAGATTATATACTAGTTTAAATATGTTATCTATAAGATCTATAGAGATATAGAGACGGAAATAGAGTAATACTAGATTAATATAATAAATAAGTCTATCTTTCTAGAACAAACGAATATTTTCTAGTAACCTTAGATCTATTAGTTTGTCTTTAGGCCTATCAAGGGTATACTAAAGTTTATATAAAGAGATATCTTTAGAGGATCGTAGAGAATTAGGCTTCGGTAAATATTTTAGGACGTCTTTATCCCAATCGACCTAAGGTTCAACTTCCTCGTCGTTAGAAGTAGTATTATTAGAAAACTCTTCTATCTATACTATAAGGACTACTTTATAGTATTTATTATATTTCTATTAGTATTAGCGTTTCTATCTAGTTTAAAGATTAGAGAGCTTTTTAGGTTAAGCTTCCTATTATTCGATATATACTTACTTAATAGACTTAAGGACTAATAGTAATCTATACTATAAACGATTATCTTAGTATACTTTATATAGTCTATCCTTAAATTTATTAGATAGAGAGATTACTATCTCCATATAGAGAGAGAATATAGCTTAGAGACTACTAAAGAAAGTAGGAATCTTATTATAGACTAGAAACTCGTATCTATTACTTATACTAAAAAAGTATTCGCTATAATTAGATTTAAAGTAGTCGATTTCTAGTATTAGTATACTAGAGATAAGTATTATTAAATCTAGGTAATCTCTACTAATAGACCTAGCGGTCCTTACTACTATAGTATCCTCTTCGCTATAGATAGATATAAGGTATAGTACCGTTATATATATCGTAGGAATCTCGTCTAGTCTACTAGTATTAATATCGTTTTCCTTTAGAGATCGAGCTTCTTTAAATCATAAGAGAGTATCTAGTATAATATAGTTTCTCTCTAGTCTATAGATAATTTCCAAATTAGGAAATTAGGAGATATATATAGTAGCTTAGATTATATAACGATTTAAGTTCGTAATAGAAACGGTCGTTATAATTTAGATCTTCTTTACGATAGTAGTAACGATACTATAGTTAGTAACTATAATAGTCTTAGATACTATATCTACTATATACGATATCCTCTTAATTATCTAGATAACGCTAAAAAGCTCGAGCTCTATAGACTAGTCTTAATATTATAACTCTAGTTCCGATAGTATATAGCTTATAAACCCTGTAATCCTAAGTCTATTACATAGGAATTACTTAGACTATCTTAGCTAAGTTATACTATCGACGAAATTAGAGACTATATTATCTTTATAGATAATAGGCTAAGGCTCTTTATATTCTAGTACCGGTTCTCCCTTAGCTTAATATATATTGAATATATAATACTAATACTAAACTCCTTCGGAATGTCGATATTAATATAGAAGATAGATATAGGATCGAAGTATTAGAGAAAACCCTAGCTAGATTCATTCTATAGCGCCTATATAGTTTCCTAGATAAGAATTATATCTAAGGTCTAGTAGAGCCTAGCTTTATATATTTATAAATACTATTTTCCCTTTTTAATCTATATAGTATTCTTTTCTTTAACTACAATTACCTTAGTCTCTTAAAGAGGAAGAGTAATCTTACTAAAGTATAGAATAGTAGACCTAAGATATCTGACTAAGCCGAGTTACTATTTAAGCTATTTAGTATTCTTAAGCCTCTAGAGTTCTTTTAAGGTAGCTAATTAGTCTATCTAAGTCGCGAAACCTTTACTATTAACGACTCTATCTAGAATATTAATACAGACAAATGCTACGAAGGCCTTACTAGGCTTAAGGCTAAACTTTATATAGTCTAACTTCTTAAATACTTATAGGAGGAGATTCTAGTAGGACTCTAGGTCTACCGAGCCGAATATAATATTATCGATATAACTACTCGTACTATCTCTAAACTTATAGAGTATATAGTTAAGGATTCTTTATATATATTAAGTACTATTATAATATCCTATAGTAGCGACTTTGAGATACTTCTATCTATAAGTAGTATTAACTATAAACTTCTATCGGTCCTTAACTATAACTATAAGTTAGTAGAATATAGACCTTATATCTATTATAGTAGTAGTAAATTCTTGCATTGCTGTACTATTCCAACTACTAGACAAGCAGCTATCTCTATCTGTTCTTGAAGGTAAAAGCCCTCTACCTATAGCCTCCGGCACAAAACCCTTTATCTCCTTCCTACTTTATAGGATTCCATCCCTACTATTAGTATCTATTTAGGCTATAGGATATAGAGAGGATCTCTATAGCTCCTTCCTCTTACTAGGCTCCTGTTTCTACTTCTTACCTTCCTCCTCCTCCTTTTCTAGTTCTTCCTTTACAAGTGAGAACCGTTCTAGGAGGCCCTCCTTAATTATCTACCTAATTACTTCGTTTAGGCCTTTCTTAGTCTAGATAAGCTTCTACTATAATAATCTTATCCTTTAGATAAGTTAGTTCCTTATCCTTTGTCTCTCTAGGTAGAAGAGTATAACATGCTTAAGTGTCTAGGCCCTATATCTATATATATACTCTAGTGTCTTGCTTAGGACCCTCCTCCTTATTAGGTATGCATTTAGGCTAATGTGTTCGGTTCTAATTAGTATTAATATTATGCTTTACTTCCTTAACTATCCTTAGTGTATTTCCCTACCTTTTAGCCCTTCCTACTAGGCTATAGGGAGTTGTTAGCCCTATTAGGATGCCTACCTTTTCCTAACCTAGCTTTCCTATTGTATATTCTATTTCTAGTATATCTACTAGTACTTAGGCATTATTCCTCCCTATTAGATGTATTCCCTATATTAACCTATTCTACTATCTGTCTCTACCTTATCTTTAGGTCTTATACCTAGGCTATGCCCCTATTCCTCCTACATTCCCTTTAGACCTTTTTGTACCTCTCCTAGATAAACTTAGTAACGGGTTTATCCTCTATCTTAGCTAATTGTTGTCTTGCTATCTCTTATGTATATAGAGAGATAGGTAGGATTTGTGTTTCCCTCTAAAGGACCCCCTCTACTACACTCTTATATACTCCTATAATATGCTTTAGTACCTAGTTTTAGATCTTTTCTAGCCCTAGGGTAGCCCCTTTTCTATGTCTAGGTAGACCTTCTAGTATTATCTAGACTTTAGCTCCGTACGTTATTGTAGGCCTTACTATAGCTATATATAGGTGTTTTGCCTTTTGGAACAATGCTCCCTATATAGATTTGCAAAGCCTATAGAGTAAGGACATCTAGGATATACCTTTCTCTACTACTTTCTTAATGTATAGGCCCTACTATAGTTTCGAATCTACCCAAACTCCTAGTAGTCTAAGGGATAGCGTAGGTCCTTCCTTAAACCCTATTATATTAACTATAGCTTATAGGTTGTACCTTGTTCTACTCCTAGTAAAGTAGATTAGTTAGTACTTTTATAGTATAAAAGTAGCTCCGTACTTAGCTACCCATTGTATACATTTATCGTATACTATCTCTAACTTTCTATAGTTCCCTTCTATAGTTTTCCTATATATAAGGATGTTAGAGTTATCCATAAATCCTATTACTATAGTTCCCTTACCCTTAAGGTTAGGGAGGAGTGTAGATACAAAGAATAGGAATAGGATTAGTAAGAGGGTTAATCCTTGTAGTATTCTAGTTGTTTAGGGCCTCGCCTAATCTATGTATTCTCTAAGCCTAAGGTATATAGTCCTATCCTAAAGGAATAACTAGATAAACTATACAATGTATCGTAGGTATGCTTTTATCTTAATATTGTATATTAGTCTCTAGTATAACATATTGTCGAATGCTCCTAATATGTCTAGGCATAGTATTAATGCTATCATTATTAGGTCCGTTCTCTAGACCGTTTAGACCTATTCTATTATTAGCTTTAGGGCTAATATAGTAGATCTTCCTAGTCTAGCTTCTATTTAGGACTAGTGAAGGAGATCCCTAGCCTCTACTTCTTTACTTATTCTCCCTATAACAATAGCCTCTAGGACCTTTGCTAAGGTGTTTAGTAGTACTATAGGTCTATACGCTCCTAGTTTAGTATAGTCTAGCTTCTATAGCTTCTTTAAGACAACTATTGTAGAGTGTTTGAAGTGTCTAGGGTAGTATCCTTGTTAGAAGCATACTATAAAGAACCTACATAGCATATGTCCTAGTTCCTATCGACATTCCTTAAGCATTAGGTTAACGATCTAATTAGGCCCTAGAGCTTTATCCTTAGGGAGCCTATTAAGTATCTTCTAGAGTTCTCCTATTCGGACTTCTTCCTCTATCTAGAATAGGCTTAGGTAGGATGCGTTTTATATGTCTTCTAAGTCGGCTTGCCTTAGCTCGGGGAAGAAGTATTAGGCTAATGCCTCTGCTTTCCCTTAGTTTTCTGTTTGTATTGTACTATCCTTATCCTTAAGCTCTAGGAATTGTAGGAGGGGGTGCCTCTATCCTACCCCTTCTCTAGCCTATTTTGCTAGCTTTTATATTCTATTCGGGTCCTTAGTGATTTCTTTAACTATATCCCTCTAGCCTAAGTCCCTATCTTTCCTAATCTACTTGCCTTTAGCCTATAAGGCTATTAGGTATACCGCTAGGTTACCTTCTATTCTATCTTGTCTCTATACCCTCTTTAGGTATCTTATCTTCTTTACTACCTTACTATACTCCTTTAACTAGGTTATTTTAGTATACTTAGATAGTTTAGCCTTAGGGATGTCCTCTTAGATTATCTTAGTAAGCATCTTTTTAGATCTCTTAGGCTATCTTATTAAGCTATTATAGTATGTCTATTACTCTAGTAGAGATTTCTTGTACCTCCTTCTTTACTCTAGTCCTAATCTTATCCTAGTCTACCTTTTTCTATTATAGCCTTTACGTCTAGGCTCTAGTATTAGTCTAGGCCTATAGGATCGTAGTTTAGATTAGTATATAGTCTAATCCTATTTCTAGGTCTATCCTTGTTTTGTATTCCTATATATCTTGTTAGATTCCTATAGTCCTAAATACTAGGTCTAGGGTCTAGTAGCTCTCAGGAGTCTCCTATATAACTATGCCTAGCTCTAGTAGTAGGTCGAGGTTAGTGTTTTCTATAATAGTAATGAGGTAGTCTACTACTTAGTATTAGTTCTAGGTATTGTTCCCTCCCTACCTAGGGTAGTATAGATTGAAATTCCCTAATAGGATAGTCTCTTCCTCCTCTTTTCCCTAGGTTATATCCTCTATTAGTAGGAGGGTACCTAGGGCGTAGTCTCTTACAGGACTAGACGGGTTGTAGCAGTTTATAATATTAACCTATCTCCCTCCTATAAGGAGTGTAACTATAATTATGTCTCCCGAGTATTCTTTTGTAGTCTATGTTTATATACTAATTTCCTTAGATATGTATATAGTAACCCTTAGGTATACTGCTTCTAGGAGTATAGTGTAGTATCCTAGGTATACTACCGTGTTCCTATTGCTAGGGCTAATCTACAGTTCCTAGATTGCTATTATCTAGTATTCTTCCGGGTTTAGCTATTAGAGGAAAGGGATTTAGATCTTGTTTATACTATGGTTAGTGTTGTACTATAGGATAGTAAGCTTCCCTTAACTACTATTTATCCCGGGCGTTCTAGTATACCTATATATCTTCTATCGCTTCCTAGCTTTAGCTTTAGCTTAGTTACCCTTCTTAGCTTATAGCTAGAGGGAATAGGGAGGAGATCTTAGTACTCTATAATCTACCCGCTAGGGTAGTAGAGTTTGTACCTATTAGTCTCCCTAGTAGTCTTCTTAACCTATCGTCTATATCTAGGTCTAGGCTTATGCTTCTAACTTTTCTCTTAGATCTAATAGTTGTCTACCCTTCTAAGTCTTTTAGGTCTTTTAGGTAGGTTAGGTAGTTCTAACTCTTAGTTGCTTAGTCTCTAAAGGCCCTTACTTTCGTAATAGCTACTTGTTTTACCTTGCATAATACTAACCATGCTATATAGGTACCTTAGTAGTTGCTACATTTTCTTGTTATACCTTAGCATTCGTCTATTCTATATAGTCCTACGCATTTTCCGTATACCTGTTCGGCTCTATAGTACTTTGCAACATGCCTAAATTGCCTATACCTTAGGCATTGTATAGGTCTCTACTTCGGATCAAATTCCTCTACTATAAGAAGGGTGCCTTAGGATATAAGGCCTTTCTATATGATTTCTCTTGCTTAAGCTAAGCTCTATATGTTTAGGATAATAGAGGAGTGCACCTTGCCTTCCATAGTTAGCCAAGCTGCTTAGGATATCCTAAGATTCGGGTAGAGTCTTCCGTTTTCTTCCTATATCTTGTAGATATAGCTTAGGTCCCTTAGGTTAAATCCTACGGCCCTAAAGCTGTAGACTAGTACCTAGTGTACTAGAGCCTCTACTATAGTACTAGGGAGTGTCTTCTATATCTATCCTAGTTCGTTCGTTAGCTTATCTTTAGCGGGTTTAGATACTATAAATACCTATAGGTCGCTACTTTCAAGTTTCTTAATAGCGATTACCCCTAGGTCTTTAAGTCCCTAAAGTATCTCTTAGTTAGTAAGGCCTTTTATCTTTTCTTGCTCTTCCCTATAGCTAACTCTTATTATAATTATATAACTTTTAAGGGGGATTTTCTATATACTTAGCATAGCTAGCTAGCCTTAAGAGGCAGCCTATGCCTATGTTCTCGGTTCGGGTGTTTTCGTAGTTTACAGGTTCTATAGATAGATTCGGAGGGTGTCTATAGTGTCTGTGTCTTTTAATTAGTATAGGAGCTAGGTCTAGGCTCGCTAGAGGAGGGAGAGGAGGGATAGGGAATCTAGGGCCTAGGGAGTATCTAGTACCTTTTAAATGTCTTCTATTAGGGTTTGTAGGTTCTTTTAGATGTTTCTACTCGTTTTCAGCTAATTAGGCTATTCTTTCGGGCCTTTAGGGCCTAGTTTGGGTATTGGTTAGCCTTTGGTCTAGCTTTAGGATAGAGGCTAGATCCCTCCCTCCCTCTGCCTTTCCTCGGGTCTACCGTCGCGGTGTTGTTTCTAGGAAGGTGTATTCGTGTCTCCTGTGCTCGTAGGCGCTAGCGCCTTAGCCTAGGAGTTGGACATGTTTTTCAGGCTAGATAATAAATTATATCTTATATCTATTATAGTAATATACTTATAGCCTCTTAGCTTAGCGATGATATTATCTTATAATAGTAGAGGATAGATATTCTTCTATAAGATACTATTCAATCCTCTAATATGAATTACAATACGAGACTTATAATAGACTTCTCTATTCTAGTAGAATAAGGTTCTCTAAACTATAAATACTAGCTAAGATAGTAGTAAGGGCTTCCTACTATAGGCTATCTTACCTTAGTCATATAGCTTATCGAACTACTTATTAATCTAAGTATTATTAGTATCTAGTATTCGATAAACCATACTACTAAACCTTTTATTCTTCTAATTAGATTTAAGTAGAAGCTTAAGCTACTTCAGTTTAAGAAGGTTAATAGTTATATCTCTATCTATCTAGAGATCTAAGACCTAGTCTATAGACTTAAATTTAAGGGCTATAGACAAGTCGGGTTATTTATATAGACTATTACTCTAGTAGAGGACTTAATAGTAGGAGCGCTAATATCGATAGTAATCTTAGAACTTTTAGGCTATAACTTTAGATCTATTAGATCTTTTAGGAGATCGTTATTAGTTAGAGAATCTTTAGTAGTCCCTATCTAGATTTGCCTAAATATTAGAGTATCTATTAGTATATAGGATACGTACTCTAACTTCCTAAATATCGCTTCCTCTCTTTATAGATATATAGTAGAGGAATCTTACTTAGGTTAGCTTCTATAGATATAGAGTTTATATTAAACTTATCGATCTAATATATATTATCGATCTAGAGCTACTATATCTCTCCTAACCGTTAACTACGAGGAATAGTAAGCTATTAGCTACTACTAAGATTATATACTTATACTACTAGTATCTCTATATTAGCGATATACCTATATATTATAGCCTTGTTTAATATAAGGGCTATAGTATCTAGGATAAACTAAAAATCTATATCTATTATATATAGACGTTTACGCTTTTTTATATCTACTAGTACTATTATCGTAGAACGAGGTAGTACTCGTATAGTACTAACTAACTTAATAATACTATATAAGATATAATTAATCTATCCTTAGGAATAACGGAATCGGTATTAGGATATAGTTATTTTCGATTATTATAATATAGCCTACTCTAGCGTATATATAGAACCTAGTAGATATTATAATATCTATATTTATAAGTATATTATATAGAAGATTCGGTATTACTTATATAGGCTATTTATAATAGGCTAGAGTAGGCTTATAGGACTTATACGTAAAGATAGGAAAGTATATTAGTAAATTAATCTATTTCTTATACTAAGTATTACTAGCTAAACTATAGAAGTTAAGTAGTTATAGTAAGTATTCGATATTATTTTATTCTAGTTACTAGAGTAGCTACTCTTAGTCTATTATTAATACTTTATTATCTATATTAAGGCAAATACGTTTAAAATCTCTATCTAGAGTAAGGATATAGTTAGCTTCGATAATATTGAAATATCTAAAGGCGTAAGCCGGATTGCCTAGTAGGAGACGAGCTATACTCTATATAATGGGTAATCTTAAGTCTACTATATATACAGGACTATGTGGCTTCTCTTAAATACTATATATCTAGAGTTCTAGAATATCGATATTACGATCTCTCTTCTTTCCTAGTAGTACTAGATTACTAGTACGATTATTCGCTAGATACTCTACCTTAAGAGATACTATATCGGTATCGCTTGAAATTAATTTTTCTATTAATTCTACTAATCTCGTTAATACTATAGCTAACTACTACTAGAGAGGAGTAGAAGATTCTAATATAATAGACTAAGCTAGGTAGACCTATAGTTTAACTATTATTAGTATATTCGGTAGTACTTTAGAAGATATAGTTACTATCTCTAGTACTAGATAGATATATAGTATTATAGTAACTAATATAATAGGATTATTTAAGAGTACTTTTAGAGATATATATAACATATAGGTTAGAGATATCGAATCGTCCTTTAGAGACTCTAGAAAGATAGAAGATAGACTTAGAGTATAAGGCTACTTATCTAGTAGTAAGTATTCTAGTAATTTTAAGTAATCGAAGATACTTAATATTATCGAGTATTCTAGTATTTCTAGTAGATATAATGTTAAGCTAGAAGTAACTAGATTTACTTCCGGCTTTAGGCGTTTCCCTTAACTAGCTCGAGTAGGGAATTTATATACTTACCTTTATTATCCTTAGAATAAGCCTAATCGAGATAGTCTTAAAAGAACTTATTACTAGACTAGAAGATCTTACTATATATATTATAGCGAGTTAGGTATTTATTCTAACGGTTTTTTAAGTAGAATTATTACGTATACTAGGCGCTAACTTTAGATCTACGACCTTACTACTAATTAACTAGCTCTAAGAAGGGATTACTAAAAGGGAAGGTCTCTACTATATTCTCTACTTTATTATTTATCTCTTTCTACTACTCTTAATTATTATTCTAAATATTATACTATCCGTCTATACCTCTATCGTCTTTCTAAATATCCTTCTTATAACCTAAGTCTATTATAGACTCGTAGAAGAAACTAGGCTTATCTATTCTTCTATAATTCATAGAGATAGTATTTCCTATACTTTCTATATTCCTTATTATAGATCTCTAAGTATTCGGATACTATAGGAGACTATATATATCTACTATTCTCTCGTTTACGTTTCTAGGATACTAGCTACTATAGATCTAGAGTTAGCTCCTATAAGTCTAGCCTCTAGGCTATAATTACTACTATTACTTAGGACGCTATCGAAAGTTATTAAAGGGATTATTACTATAGTAGAAAGGTATATATCTAGCGTTATTATTATATTTAGGGAAAAATCTAGATCTACTAACCTACCTCCTACTACTCCATAGTACGTACCTATTAAAGTTAGACTTACTATTATAGAAATCAGTAGTTCTACTATCTAGAGGATATAGCTTAATCTATATAAATATAATAAGCCTATATCGTATCGATTAGAGTCTAGTATATCTAGCTAGTAGTAAATATATCGAGGTCGTTATAGATTTCGAATATAACTTTCTAATATACTAGATTGATCTAGCAAGCTAGCGACTCGGTACCAAATTATTATACGAGTTATATAGTATTAATAATATAAGAACAAACGTAGCGATACGCTGCATGTTAATCGCTCGTGTATTGGGGTCTAGGCGTACTTATTTACCTATAGTTTGCATGTGCCAACTGCTAGTAAACAAGGCCTAAGCAGCATTCAAGCGCACTATATAACCTATATAATACAAGGGAGGGAGGGCGGGTTACTCAATAGTCGCCTATGTAGTACGAGGGTGTCTTAGAAGCGGAGGTACTACGCTTGCCTCGGATAGAACACCCTCGCTTACATATACACCCCTTACTACATGTCAATCGCTCGTGTATTAGGGTCTAGGCGTACTCATTTACCTATAGTTTGTATATACCAACTACTAGTAAACAAGGCCTATAAGTAGACCAATTAGTAGTATAGATAGAGCCCAATCTCGTAGAGCGATAGACGCTTACACGCTAGCTCCTCTCGGGGTGCGTACCCTTCAATGCCTAACGGCCTTATCGTTATCGTATTAAACACTTTTACTAGCGCCGTTTGCTAGAAAGTGTCTTAATCGACTCAACTCACTATGTATCCGAAGGATAGTCGACTATTAGCCTCTTATTCGTTTAAACCTTGCTTATTGCCCTATCTTGTCTAAAGGTAACAATCGCCTTATACTATAGCAACAACCTTCTAGTCTAGAAGCGGCTACTCAATGCGTAGACTTCCGAAGTTATAAGGTTGTAATACTTCTTATAAGTATCGCTAGTCTAGCGACTAAGAGTCATGATTTGATCTTCGGTTATACTATTGTTATAAGTATACTAAGCGGCTCCGCGACGGAAGGAGTATCTAGTATATCTAGAAGAGTCAACTCCTGCCTTATCTAGTCGCTCTTTCAATAACCGCTATACTATAGCTCTCGAGAAGCTACTAGTACTAAGTTGGAATAACGGTGTAGTAGCGACAAAGCATCCGTAAGCGTCGTACTATTAGAATAGCCTAATTATATTCTTTATAGCGCATGTGTGTCTAGGCACTATAGCTATCGTAATGGTTATGCCTATATGTTCTAGATCCGTCTTCGACCTCTTTAACCGAAGCGTTATATAGTCCTGCTTTATGCTTATCATAATGTCGCTAATAGTAACATAGCGCATTAACTAATACGTTGTCCGTAGCTTATTACCTCTTTCTTTATATGTTATCTCGCCGAGCCGAAGGAAGCCGCTCTAAGTAAGCGTAAAGGCGGCGTTAAGGACATAATCGTCGTAGTAATCGGACGGACCGATAAGGGATAGCATGTTATCGAGAGATAGTGCTTTGCGAGCGGAAGGGATACGTATTATACTAGGGTTAATCGACTTGGCTTCGCGTACGAGTTGCTTAGTCGTTAGCGAGTCGAGAACGGTAGTATTATAACCTAAGTCAACGTAGTAAGACTTTAACGCCGCTACGTACGACTTAACGCTCCTACTAGAGAGCGTAGGACTATAGTATCTAAGCACTCTTGCCGCGATAGACTCATAGACGTACTAAGCCTTTAAAGGCTATAGTTAATAGTCTCTTGAAGTACACTAGACCTCGTAATTGTTAATTACTAAGGCATAGGTTTTGCGAGTAGTTAGCGCTAATCTATGCTATAATAACGTATAGAACGACGAAGAATATAAGCCTCTCGTAACACTATCGAGCTAGCGGCGGCTTACTGCCTCGCTAGACGCAATAGCATTAACTATAGGCATAGATTAGTAATTGTCTTCTATTCAAGACGAGATAGGTAGTTAGCAAGGTAGTTGTTAGTTAAAGACAACTATGTAGTAGGTCCGAGTACTACCTAAGCCTCGATTGAACGCAATAGGCACCGTCTCAATAGTAGGTTAGCTTTGCCTTTAATACGGTAACGGTTGAGTCTAGCATAGACAACGCGGCTATCTATGTAGACAATAACTTTATGTGCTTTCTAATAGTCGGACTATTGATCGAATGCCTCTTCGATAGCTCTTACTTCTTTAACGTTTATATATACCTTTAGAGGGTGTTCGTTTAGTAAGTAAGCGTCGGCGCGAGGCGTTACAAACGCATGCTCTAGAAGCAAGTTGTCTAGTTATAATGTCTAGTCGGTAGTGTCGTTACTATACTAGAAGGCGCCTCTTCCGATAGAAGAAGCGTTAGTAAATAAGTGTACTCGCGGAAGGCATGGCGTAATATAACGGACGCCTATCGTCTTGAGAAGCGCTTGTTTCTACTATAATAAGTCTTGTCGTAACTCCGAGTAAACACGACGCTTCTCGAAGGCTAACTTGAACTATAGAATGAAGGCATATAGCGACACGTTAAAGGCTCTACTAACATCGACTACTCGTACTACCTACGAGAGCCTGCCGGCGAGAGTCCTTGCCTCTATAAGAGTAAGGCTATTATTGTGTATAGCTATAGTTAGTAGTTCAACCGTCTCTTGCTTCTTGACTATAGTAAGGTAGTACTATATGTTATTCGTATTAACTTTAGTGCCTAGAACGGTTACAACGCTACCTTCTTCATCTTTGTCATTATTGTATAGTACGCTAAGCGCCGTTGTAACATCCTACTAAGCTCTTTTGAACGATTGTAAGCTTTTAAGAAGCATATCGTTGTCGGCGTAGACTATAAGGAAGTTATCGAGGTAGTAATCGATCGGGTACTAGAGCGCGTTCTCGAGGATCTAGTAAAGGCCTTCTACGAAGAGGTTGAACAAATAAGGCGCTATGCGAAGGCCGAAGGGTAGACAGTTCTTAGTAAAGAATAATCCGGTCTATTCAAACGCTAGCAATCTACGGTATGCTATACAAACGGGTATAATGCGGAAGGCGTCTTTAATGTCTCTTTTAACAATAATAGCTCTAATACTAGCTTCTCGAATGCGCTAAAGTATGGCTTCGAAACGGACGTATTTAATAGTACTAAATTCTTGAGGTATACCGTCGTTTATCGAGTGTCCGCGAGGCTACAATAACTTATGTATCTTACGCCATTTGCCGCTAGGTTTAGGTACTAAACCGAGCGGTGAGACGACGGCGTTAGGTAGAGTAGGAGACATACGTCCGCTAGCAAGGTCTTTAGCGAGTTTACTAGCGATTACCGCCGTATCTTCGAGAGCTAATCTATAGTTGCGAGACTTCTATAGAAGGCCCTTATCCAAGTAACCAATATCGTAACCGTGTCGGATAATGTAAGCTAGCACTATAGGCAAGTCGCCTAGATAATTGCTCAATAACCGCTACTAGGCTTCTAGGTTTAAGGCAGACGCTAACGGCGGCAATACTACTAGCTCTATTGAGCTATAGACGTTGTAAAGGAGGGTCGTGTTCGGTCGTAGATCTAAGAAGGAAGAACTATATGTATCTAGAGCCTTAGTAATAACTAGAAGTTAAATAGCGAAGTAATGTATAGTAGGCTCCTATACAAGTTTAACTTCACTATTGTCTAGTTACTTCTTGGTACGCTTTAGACAGCTATCAAAACGATAGTCGTCCTTCTCGTACTACTTATAAACGTGTCGAAGCGCTCGAGGGCATAGGTCGCTACAATCGTATAGGTTCTACTTTATATACGCTTCCTTCTTCTTCGAGTTGTCTCTTTGCCGTCTTAAGCTAGCATTGCTACTAGCGTTAGAACCGGCGTTACCGCTAGTATTAGAGCTAGCGTTGCCGGTAGAAGCGTTGCCTTTCGGCACTATAGAGACTACAAATTCTAGCGTTAAGTAGTTGTAAGCAAACGGAGGGTCTATAACCTATAAGGAAGAGTTAGTAACGCTACGGCTATGTGCTTCTATATAAGTAGCAATAGCGAGGTATACGACTATGTTCTTCTAGTTAAAGCGCCGTACCTATCCAAGGACTTGAATAGCGAACATATTGGTATATTGCAATAGTAGAGGGTTGTCCTTGCCGAAGAACCTATCTATATAGAGCTCGAAGAACCCGAAGCCTTCCCTCTAAGTAGACACTATATCTATCTCTTCAATCTTGCCGACAATGCGGTAGCTATTCAAGTAGCTAGCCGTATCTATAACCGACCGTATACCAAGGTTGCTAGACTACGGAATAGGGCGGAAGCGTACTATATTTAGTAGATTAAACCGTTTATAGTATACGTCGTTAATTAACGGCTTCGGTACATACTATAGGTTCTTTATAATCCAAGTGCGATCTAAGGGTAATATCTTACCGTTAAGAGTATTCTTATCCTTAATAGGCTTAGCTACTAGCGCGAGCGGCGGAGCGGTAGTAGGACTAGCTACTACGGCGGTAGTAGCGGACTAGCGATCAATTAGGTCTTATATAGTAGTAAGACGTTGTATCTCATCCATTAGCAACTTGTACAAGTTTAGAGGTAGTTGGAAGCGTAGCACGCCCGCTAGACCTATAGGAGCGGCTCTAGCGCTAGTAGGCATACTAGACGGACTAGCATTTCCGGACATTATAGATCGTGGTAGAATAGGCAATATATTAGACTTAGTAAGCTCGTCTTCTTCTTCTTGTTCGTCGTTAGCGTCTTTAGGCATATTGTTAGTAGGAAGTCTACGAGGAGGGCGACCTCGTCTAGCCCGAGGTTAATCGCTTTCCCCTCTTCCTACTATCTTAGTACCTTGACTAGGGCCTCGTACGGCTACGCTTAAAGACATATATATTGGAAATGAATAGGCAGTGTCTATAAGACGGTATTATAGGGCTTGAACTAGCCATATTTACTTAATAGTCGCCTATGTAGTGCGAGGGTGTCTTAGAAGCGGAGGTACTACGCTTGCCTCGGATAGAATACCCTCGCTTACATGTATACCCCTTACTATAACTTCTTTAATATAATATCGTTCTATCTCTAATTCGTAAGTAGTAATTAAGGAGTCTAATTAGAACTATTTAGTTAAGGCTACCTTCTAATTTTCGATATCTAGACCTTCCTAAAGAGCAGAATAGTAAGTATTAGTAAGGGCGCATATATACTATTATAAAGCGGATCCTTAGAGGTAACGATAGAGGGATAGACATAGGGTTAGAGCTAAGTATTCTCTAGCTTAGATAGCTATATTAAGTCGAGTAATAAAGACAAAATATTACGATAATAAGTAGTATTACCTTTATATACTATAGTATCCGAGTCCCTACTATCTCTATTATCTATAAGGTCCTTATTAAAGTATCTAATTAACTTAGGCTTAAATTTCTAAGGTCTAGAATCTATAGAGTACTCTAATAGAGGATTATTCTATAGAAAGCTATCTTATAGAGGACTATAGCTATAATTAGTAGGAAACCCTAGGTCTATCTATCTGTTCCCCTAATACTTTATATATCTTAAGTTTAAGGCTAAGTTCTCGTTACCTATTAGATATAGTAGGTATTTAGATCTATTTATCCTATCCTATAGTATATAAGGATTAGACTACTATCTAAAGGTAGTATTTTAACGAGTCGACTAGCTATAATTATATAAACTATTTACCTATAGTCTATTCTAAGCTCCTCTTCTATATATCTATTAATAACCTAATACTCTCTATTATCTAGCTACTATATACTATTAGATTTATAGTATAACTCTAGATTCGGTAATATTCCCGTTATCGTTATTTTAAACTATTTTATCTTTTATAACTAGGATAAGTTAGAGAATTACTCTCTCTAGCTTATCGATTCTCGTATCTATAGCTACTATAGTATTACTAGTATTAGTAGTAGTATTATTATCTATACTATATAGTATAGACTAACCGATAGACGTAGGGTTAGGCTACGTATTCTAGCTTATAACTATAGGATATAGACCGTTAAAGAATAGATAGTTAATTCGAGAAATATTATTCTTATATAGATTATTAGATATAGATAGGACTAGTCTAGTAGTAGATAGAGCTAGTCTAGCTATATCCTTACTTCTAGCCTTTATAGCTTCGTTCCTACTATCTTCGTATACCTTATAGATCTTATCTTCTATAGACTCTTATATTTCTTATATACTAGCTTATATCGCTTTATACTCTCTAGCTATTTATTTAGTTACCTAAGTCTTTAGATTAGTTAAGCTAGTTTTACGTATACTTAGGCTATTAGTAGCTAATAGGTATTATAATATTTTAGTAGCTTAATCTTCCTCTTCTAAGGAGAGAGGACTACTAGTATAGTAGCTTAATAGGGAGATTACTATAAGTAGCTTTTTAGTACTTAGATCTCGAACGATAGGCTTATAATAAGATTCGAAGTTCTCGAAGCTATATAGTAGATTAATCGTAAATTTGTATCTACTACTACTAGTTATAACTAGAGTATTCTCTATTATAGCTAAAGAGTCCTAAGCCTTCTAAGTAGGCTTAGAAGGAACCTAATACTTCTTTTGACTATACTAATTACTATCTATAGTTAACGCCTCTATAGTAGACTTATAGTATTTCTCTCGCTAGCGAGAGAAATACTTACTTTAGGTCTAGTCTAAGGTTAACTAGTCTACCTTCTATATAGTAAGACGAGCTAAGTTAGATATAGAAATCTAGATACTAACGAGCTTTAAGTAAGTAGGAGGTTTCGGTACTTACTCTTCCCAATCTTCGTTATTAGTAGACTTAGCGTTTCTTAATACTAATCTTAGTCTATATAAGGAAGCTTCGGTAACCGGTTCGTCCTACTACTAGGTAATAGCGATAATATAGTACTTGAGATCTTCTAGGAAGAGTTTTATAGAGTACTTACGAAGATTTACGAAAGTAAGAAGATTATAAGTATTAGATACTAGATAATCGCGTTCTTAGTTTTCGGGAAATTTATAGTTTTCGAAAGTAGATAAAGTAAGCTTAATATCTAGTAGTACTATATAGACCTAAGGTATTGATTACTAACTAATTCGTTAGTTAAGAGAACTATACTTATAGAGGCCTTATTTAGTAGAAGGAATTAAGGAAGATACTAAGAGTATTAGGGTATACTTAGTCATTAAAGCTTGGCGCTAAGACTTAATATATATATATCCTTAGTTCTTGCTTATTACGAAGTAGACCCGGATATTCTAGACTTTTAGCCTATAGTTAGGTTCTTATAATTATATCTAGGTTGCTCTTCGATACTTAGTAGTAGTATAGCTTAATAGTAGCGCATATGTCGACCCTATTTCAAACGCGTAGCCTAGCGAGGCTAGGATACGTTATAACCTAACGGGATCTTAGATTACGTCTAAGGATATATATTAGAAGTACGTGTTTTACTACGACTTCTATCTAGCTTAGTATAGCTAAGTATAGGGTACTACTATAGAATACGCCTAAGGGCGCGTAGCAAAGACGTAGTACGGGGTCGCTCCTTAGTATAAGTTATAGTAAATTATAATTTTTAGTACTCTATATATAAGTCTCTTCTAGGTACTTTGGTACGAAGTATAGGAAAGGGAGAGATAATTGTTAGGATATACTTAGTTAGAAAAGCTTGGCGCTTAGACCTAATATATATATATCCTTAGTTCCTACTTGTTACTAAGTAGATCTAGATATTCTAGACTTTTAGCCTATAGTTAGGTTCTTATAAAGGGTTACGTTCGTAGCTACTCGTAAGTAGCATAGCTACTCGTAAGCTTAAGAGTCGCTTCCTTCGACGAATAAGGGTATAAACAAAGGCGATTTAGGTACTATAGGTAGTAAAATATAGTAAGCTCACGGCGCGACTAAGGCTCGTAGATCTATCTATAGTTTGTTACTAAGTAGCTATCGTATACGTACGTACGCCAATTTATAGTAGTTTCGTATAGTATAGAAGATTAGATAGGGTTAGTTAGATATAGTTCCGCGACACTAGAGGGCTCTATATTTACGGATTAGCAGGCGCTAGGCGTCTAGATAGTCTATATATAGACGGTTAGTACTAAAGGCTAGTTATAGTAGTAGTACTACTACTATTTTACTATAGTATTAATTATAGAGAAAAGTATTATATATATTGTTAAAGTCTAACTCTAAAGGCTATATCTACGCCCTTCTATACCTACCTAGAGTACCTACCTAGGAGTATCTTAGTAGTATCTATAATAAAGAGGGGCTTAAATAAGGTAACTAGATAGATAATCTAAGCGAAGCCGGATATTTTTAGACTAGAGTTAGAGTATTCGAGAAGCTTATAATAAATATATAGAAACGGAGGTCTAAAAATAGTAGGTAAGCGATAGATAATAATTAGTCTTAGTAGATAACTCTATATTATATAGAAAAATAGCCTTCTATATAGTAGAAGGCGTATTACGAGGATCGTCTACTAAAGAGGTTAAATTTAAAGATATACTTATATAAATTTAGCTATAGTCTCTTATTAGTTAAAAAAGAAAACGAAATTACGTATTAATATATATTACTATTAATATATATTATTATTATAAATTTTTACATTAGTATACTATTCTACCTCTTAGATAAGTAGCTATCTATATTAGTCTTTAAAAGTAAAAGCCCTTAGTCTAAGGCCTCTAGTATAAAACCCTTTATCTCCTTCCTATCGTATAGGATTCTATCCCTACCTTTTGTTTCTAGTTAGGCTATAGGATATAGAGAGGATCTCTATAGCTCCTTCCTCTTACTAGGCTCCTATTTCCTACTTCCTATCCTCTTCCTCCTCTAGTTCCTCCTTTGTAAGGAAGAACTACTCTAGTAGCCTCTCCCTAATTATCTAACTAGTTACCTTATTTAAGCCTTTCTTAGTCTAGGTAATCTCTTACTAAGATAACCCTATCCTTTAGAGGAGTTAATCCCTTATCGCTTAACTCTCTAGATAGAAGAGTACTATATACTTAGGTCTCTAGACTCTATATCTATATATATACTCTAGTATCTTATCTACAACTCTTCTCCTTATAAGGTATACATTTAGGCTAATATGTTTAGTCCTCGTTAGGGTTACTATTATACTCTATTTCCTAGACTATCCTTAGTATAGTTCTTTACCTCTTATCCCTTCTTAGTACTTACTAGGCTATAGGGAGTTATTAGCCTTATTAGGAAGCTTGCCTTCTCCTAACTAAGTCCTCCTACTATATTCTCTATCTCTATTATATCTACTAGAATTTAGGTATTATTCCTCCCTATTAGATATAGTCCCTAGTTTGTCTATTAATTAGTACTATAATCGCCCCCTATCTTGTCTTAAGATCCTATACCTAGGCTAGGCCCCTTCTACTTCTATATTCCCTTTAGACCTTCTTATATCGCTCCTAAATATACTTAGTAATAGGTTTGTTATCTATTTTAGTAGACTATTGTCTTATTATCTCCTAGGTATATAGATAGATAGGAGGGGTTTGTATTTCCCTCTAGAGGATCCCTTCTATAACGCTCTTATATACTCTAGTAATATGCCTAAGTACTTAGTTTTAGATCTTCTCAAGTAGTAGGGTAGTTCCTTTCCTATATCTAGATAGTCCTTCTAGTATTATCTAGACTTTGGCCTTATATATTATTGTAGGCCTTATAATAGCTATATACAAGTGCCTTACCTTCTAAAAGGATATTTCCTATATAGATTTATATAGTCTTTAGAGTAAGTATATCTAGGATATACCTTTCCCTACTACTTTCCTAATATATAGGCCCTATTATAGCTTAGTATCTACCTATACTCCTAGTAATCTAAGGGATAGAGCTAGTCTATGCTTAAACTCTAGTATATTAACTATCGCCTATAGGTTATGTCTTGTTCTACTCCTAGTAAAGTAGATAAGCTAGTATTTCTATAGTATAAAGGTAGCCCTATATTTAGCTACCTATAATATATATTTGTTATATACTACCTTAATCTTTTATAGCTATAGTTCCCTTCTATATTTCTCCTATATATAAGAACAAAAAAAACATGTCTAACTCCTAGGCTAAGGCGCAAGCGCCTATAAGTATAGGAGATACGAGTATACCTCTTTAGAAACAATAGAGTAGCGATAGTCCTAAGGAAAGGTAGAGGGAAGGAGGGATCTAGCCTCTATCCTAAAGCTAGACTAAGGGACAACTAATACCTAGAATAGGCCCTAAAGGACTAAAAGACTAGCCTAGCTAGCTAAAAACGAACGGAAATATATAGAAGAACCTCTAAACCCTTATAGACGATATCTAAAAGGTACTAGATACTCCCTAGGCCCTAGACTTCCTATTCCTCCTCTCCCTCCTCTAAAGGGCCTAGACCTAACTCCTATACTAACTTAAGGATACTAATACTATTAATATCCTCTAAACCTATATATAGAACCTCTAAGCCCCCCTAAAGACAACCGAACTAAGAATATAGGTATAGGCTACCTCCTAAGGCTAGCTAGCTATACTAAGTATATAGAGAATTCCCCTAGAAAGTTATATAATTACTATAAGGGTTAGTTATAAGGAAGAGTAAGAAATAATAAAGGGCCTTACTAACTAAGAGATATCGTAGGAACTTAAAGACCTAGGAATAATTACTATTACGAAACTAGAGAGTAGTAACCTAAGAGTCTTTATAGTATCTAAGCCTACTAAAGATAAGTTAATAAGTAAACTAGGATAGATATAAAAGATACTCCTTAGTACTATAGTAGAGGCCCTAATACACTAGGTACTAATCTATAGCTTTAGGACTATAGGATTTTTTAACCCTAAGGATCTAAGCTAGATCTATAAGATTTAGGAAGAGAATAGAAGGCTCTACCCGAACCTAAAGATATCCTAAGTAGCCTAGCTAAAAAGCCTAAAGGCTAGGGAAGGCAAGATACAGTCCTCTATTATCCTAAGTATATAGAGTAGGAAGGTCTAGATAGAATGTAGGAGAAAGCGAGGCATAGCCTAGGTACAAGACCTAAAGACAAGATAGGGACAAATAGTAGAGTAGGTTAATAGGTAGACTAGGGAACACATCTAATAGGGAGGACTAATTCTAGTAGATGTACTAGAGGTAGGATATACAATAGGGAAACTAAGTAAGGAGAAGGCAAGTAGCCTAATAGGGCTAATAGCTCCCTATAGCCTAGTAAGAAGGAACAAAAGGTAAGGAACTATACTAGGGATAGTTAAGGAAGTAGAGTACAATAGTAACCCTAATTAGGACTAAACACATTAGTCTAAATGTATATCTAATAAGAAGGAGAGTTCTAGGCAAGATACTAGAATACATATATAGATATAGGGCCTAGATACTAAAACATATTATACTCTTCTACCTAGAGAGACAAAGGATAAGGAGCTAACTCCTTCAAAAAAATAGGATTATTATAGTAGGAGATTACCTAGACTAAGAAAGGATTGAATAAAGTAACTAGATAGATAATTAAGAAAGGCCTCCTTAAGTAGTTCTCCCTTATAAAGGAGGAACTAGAGAGGAAGGAAGATAGGAAATAGGAATAGGAGCCTAGTAAGAGGAAGGAGCTATAGAGATCCTCTCTATGTCCTATAGCCTAACTAGATACAAAAGGTAGGGATGGAATCCTATATACTAGGAAGGAGAGGAAGGATTCTATACTAGAGGCTATAGGCTAAGGGCTTTTATCTTCAAAGGTAGATAGAGATAGCTACTTGTGTAGTAGATAGAATAGTATAGTAATATAAGAATTTATAATACAATATATATAAGAATGTTAGAGTTGTCTATAAAGCCTATTACTATAGTTCCTTTTCCCTCTAGTTTAGGGAGGAGTATAGAGGTAAAGAATAGGAATAGGATTAGTAAGAGGATTAATCCTTATAGTATACTAGTTATCTAGGGTCTTGCCTAGTCTATATATTCTCTAAGCCTAAGGCATATAGTCCTATTTTAGAGGAAGGACTAGATAGATTATACGATTTCTTATAGATATACCTTTATCTTAATATTATATATTAGTCTTTAGTATAATACGTTGTCGAAAGCCCTTAATATATTAAGGCATACTATAAGTACTACTATTATTAGGTCTATTCTCTAGATTGTCTAGACCTATTCTATAATTAGCTCTAGGGCTAAAATAGTAGATCTTCCTAGTCTTACTCCTATCTAGGAGTAAGGAAGTAGGCCCCTTTCTTTAGCTTCTTTGCTTATCCTCTTTATAATAATAGCCTCTAGGACCTTAGCTAGGGTATTTAGTAGTACAATTAGCCTATAGGCTCTAGGCTCCCTCCTAGCTTAGTATAGTCTAGCTTCTATAGTTTCTTTAGGATAATCGTAATAGAGTACTTAAAGGGCGTAGGATAGTATTCTTATTATAAGCATACTATAAAGAATTAGTATAGTAGGGATCTAAGCTCCTATCTATATTCCCTAAGTAGTAGGTTAAGGTCTAAGGATCTAGTTAGGTCCTAGGGCCTTACTATTTAGGAGTCTACTAAGTATCTTCTAGAGTTCTTTAGGTATAACTTCTTCTTCTATTTAGAATAGCCTTAGGTAGGTTATGCCTTATATATCTTTTAAGTTAGCTTCTCTTAGTTTTAGGAAGAAATGTTAGGCTAGTACTTCTACTTTGCCTTAGCTTTCTACTTATATTTTGCTATTCTTGTCCCTAATCTCTAGGTATTAGGATAGGGGGTTCCTTTAACCTATCCCCTTCCTAGCCTATTTAGCTAGCTTCTATATCTTCTTTAGGTCCTCTATAACTTTATTAACTATTGCTCTATATAGGCTAATTTTCTATCCTTCCTAATCTAATTTCCCTTAGCCTATAAGGCTATTAGGTATATAGCTAAGCTCTCCTCTATTCTATCCTAGCTCTATTCCCTTTTTAGGTATCTTGTCTTTTTTACTACTTTACTATACTCCTTTAACTAGATTATTTTAGTATAGTTAGAGGACTTAGCCTTTAGGACGTCCTCTTAAACTACCTTAGCTAGTATTTCCTATATCCCTTAAGCTATTATATCTAGCTACTATAGTATATCTATTAGTTTAGTAGTAATTGCTTTTACCTTCCTTCCTACCTTTATCCTAATCTTGTCCTACTCTACCTTTTTCTATTAGGGCCTCTACTTCTAGGTTCTAGTACTAGTCTAAGCCTATAGGATTGTAGTTTAAACTAGTATATAGTCTAACCCTATTTTTAAGTCTAGTCTTGTCCTATATTCTTGTATGTTTTACTAGATTCCTATAGTCCTAAATACTAAGTCTAGAATCTAGTAGCTCCTAGGAGTCTTCTATATACTAGTACCTAGCTCTAATAGTAGGTTAAGGTAGGCTATTTCTATAATTGTAATAAGGTAGTCTAATACCTAGTATTAGTTTAAGGTATTATTCCCTCCCTATCTAGGATAGTATAGGTTAAAGTCTCTAAGTAGTATAATTTCTTCTCCTTCTTCCTATCCCTAGGCCGCCCCTTCTACTAGGAGGAGGATGCCTAGGGTATAGTCTCTAGTTTAGCTAGACGGGTTATAGTAGTTAAGGATATTAATCTATCTACCTCCTATATAGAGTCTTACTATAATTAGGTCTCTAGAGTATTCCTTAGTACTCTACGTATATATACTAATCTCCTTAGATATATATATAGTAGTCCTTAGGTAGTCTATACCTAGGAGTATAGTATAGTATCCTAGATATATTACTATATTCTTACTTATAGGACTAATCTATAGTTTCTAGACTGTAACTATATAGTAGACCTTAGGGTCTAGCTATTAGAGGAATAGTGTCTAAATCTTGTATATACTATAGTTAACATTGTACTATAGACTAGTAAGCTTCCCTTAGATATTAATTATTCTAGGTATATTTATATATCTATATATCTTCTATAGCTTCGCTATCTAGGTTCTACCTTAGCTACCCTTCCTATCCTTAGGATAGGAGGAATAGGGAGGATATTTTGTTATTCTAGGATCTACCTACTAGGGTAGTTGAGTTTGTACCTACTAGTATTCCTAGTAGTCTTTTTAATCTATTATCTATCTCCTAGTCTAGGCTTATACTTCTAATAGCTTTTCTCTTAGACCTAATTGTTATCTATCCCTCTATATCCTTTAGGTAGATTAGGTAGTTCTAGCTCTTAGTAGCTTAGAACCTTAATACTCTTACTTTAGTAATAGCTACTTATTTTACTTTATATAATAGTAACTATACTATATAGGTACCTTAGTAGTTACTATATTTCTTTAGTATCCCTTAATACTTATTAGTTCTATATAGTCCTACGTATTTTCTATATACCTATTTAGCTCTATAGTACTTTACAATATAGCTAAATTGTCTATACTTAAGGTACTATATAGGTCTCTATTTAGGGTCGAACTCCTCTATAGTAAGGAGTACCTTAAGATACTAGGCCTTTCTATACAATATCTCTTACTTAGGTAGGGCTCTATATACTTAGGATAATAGAAGAGTATATCTTGCCTTCCCTAGCCTTTAGGCTTTTTAGCTAGGCTACCTCGGATACCTTAAGATTTAGGTATAGCCTTCTATTCTCCTCCTAGATCTTATAGATATAGCTTAGGTCCTTAGGATTAAATCCTATAGTCCTAAAACTATATACTAGTACTTAGTATATTAGAGGCTCTACTATAGTACTAGGGAGTATCTTTTAGATCTACCCTAGTTTACTTACTAGCTTCTCCTTTATAGGCTTAGATACTATAAAGATCCTTAGATCGCTCCTCTTAAGTTTCTTAATTGCAATTACCCCTAGGTCTTTAAGTCCCTATAGTATCTCTTAGTTAGTAAGGCCTTTTATTTTGTCTTACTCCTCTTTCTAACTAATTCTAATAGTAATTATATAACTTTCTAGAGGGATTCTCTATAGACCTATTACTTAGTATTACTAGCTATAGCCTTAGGAGGTAGCTTATACCTATATTCTTAGGTCGAGGGTTTTTGGGAAGGTTTAGAGGATCTATATATAGGTTTAGAGGATACTAATTGCATTAGTATCTTTGAGTTAGTAGAGGAGCTAGGTCTAGGCCCTCTAGAGGAGGGAGAGGAGGATTAGGAAGTTAGGGGCCTAGGGAGCGTCTAGTGCCTTTTAGATATCGTCTATAAGGGTTTAGAGGTTCTTTTAGATATTTCCGTTCGCTTTTAGCTAGTTAGGCTAGTCTTTTAGGCCTTTTAGGCCTAGTATAGGTATTGGTTATCCTTTGGCTTAGCTTAGGGATAGAGGCTAGATACCTTTATTCCTATACCTTTCCTTAGGACTACTATTACTTTACTATCCCTAGGAAGAGGTATTCGTATCTCCTATACCTATAGGCGCTTGCGCCTTGTTCTAGGAGTTAGATATGTTTTTTTACTATTAATATATAGTAGTAGATTCTTGCATTACTATACTATTCTAACTACTAGACAAGTAGCTATCCCTATCTATTCTTAAAGGTAAAAGCCCTTAGTATATAGCCTCCGGTACAAAACCCTTTACCTCCTTCCTACTATATAGGATTCTATTCCTACCTTTTGTGTTTATTTAGGCTATAGGACATAGAGAGGATCTCTATAGCTCCTTCCTCTTACTAGGCTCCTATTTACTCCCTATCTTCCTCCTCCTCCTCCTTCTCTAGTTCTTCCTTTATAAGGGAGAACTGTTCTAGGAGACCCTCCTTAATTATCTACCTTATTACTTTATTTAAGCCTCTCCTAGTCTAGGTAATCTCCTAGTATAACCCTATCCTTTCGATAAGTTAGTTCCTTATCCTTTGTCTCTCTAGATAGAAGAGTATAACATATATCGGTATCTAGGCCCTATATCTATATATATACTCTAGTGTCTTGCCTAGAACCCTCCTCCTTATTAGGTATACGTTTAGGCTAATATGTTTAGTCCTAATTAGGGTTACTATTGTAATCTACTTCCTTAACTATCCCTAATATAGTTCCTTACTAGACGTCCTAGTAGGTTAGTTCGGGTTAGGTTCGGGTTCAAAACTGAACCCAATCTATTTGTCTAGGTCTAATCTTAGGGAACCGGAAGTTTGTCTAGGTTCAAACCCAAAAATTCAATAGGTTTATAGCGAACAATAGAAACATTAGAAAGGCGGAAATTGCGAAATATCGAGATAGAGAATATATTATTATTTATGTATACTACTATTATCGTAGTCCTAAAGGATAAACTAGTCATTTCTTCTATATATACTACTAGTATCGTAGTCCTTAAGGATAGAGTAGTTATTTCTTTCTATAGTATAGCGCTAATAGCTACCCTTCCGTTCCTTTATTACTTACGATAGTTCTTATATAGATTCTCGCTAATATCTACATCTCTAATAAAGATACTATAGCCCACTAGAAGTAGACTTAGTATAATAATATCCTTCTACTAAATAGTAATACGCTTAGTATAGATAGCTAGTAGGTTAATAGCTATCTAGAGTTAGTATATATTAAGGACGTTAGGGAGTAATATATACTCGAAGAAAGTCGTAAGGCATACTTTAGAGGCCTTACGCAATACCTCGATAGTATTAAACTAAATGCGGAACTAGCTAGCGCTACTAATACTAGTATCGTAGATTAACTATTTGATTAGTCTCTAGAATAGCGCTCGTAGGATTATAAGGTCGGTAGACATTTACGTAGTCTTAATCTACTATAGTACGTTTTCTAAAAGATAATTAGTTACGGCTAGCTATACGGCCGGCTATACGGCTAGCTATACAAGAAGTAGAACTTACTATCTACATTTCTACGACGTACACTTATAGTTGCCTTCTTATTTAGCTTGCTTGGCTTAAAGGTAGTACTTTTCTAGACCTTACGGATAGTAGCGTAGATATTGTAAAGGACGCGAGTAGTACCTTTCTTATTCTTCTTATTCTTCTTAGTAGTAGTAGTAACGGACTTTCTAGCTATTCTAGATATAATAAGTATATAACTAAAGGTATAGAACTACGGTATAGGCAAAGAATAGGCGATATATAATATAAAAGCCGAATTGAAGAAAGTTGTTATTATACGCGATTGTATTATAGGTTAGTATAACAAAAACGTCGTTACTACCGTTTCTAGGGAAGTAAGTAGAAAATAATAGAAAGTAATATAATAAGACCTCGATAATAGTAAGACCGCTCGATAATAGTAAGAGTAGAAGATATTATATACGCGACTAGGCGAGATTTAATATAATTCTAAAGTAAT
>LFZO01000810.1:0-18591 GCA_001578225.1 Pseudocercospora musae
CGGTTACTAAGCTCGTAGTCGCCTTAATGTAGTTACTAAGTACTACTACGGATAGTAGGTTAAGCTATACGCTTATCGCGAGCTATCTTACGCGGTCGTTATAGGATATTAATATCGAAGTTTTCGCGAGGTAAGAATTAGTAATATAGCTTAGAAATTGATAACGTAACCTACCCGAGGTTTCTACGGCAATAGCGACCTAGGCGATACGTAGATACTATAGGACGAGTACTAAGTAGTACAAAAGTGAAGCTTCCTTTATATAGCCGGTAGTATAGCCGGTCTTTTAAGTAACGCTTGTAGAACCCGGAAAAAGTCCGGGTTCTAACCTGAAATTAGTATAGGTCCTAGAACCCGAACCTAAACCAATCGTCCGGTTCCCGCTAAGAAACCGAACCCGGATCCAATTTCTCGGGTTGTACCCAACCTACTAGGACGTCTACTTAGCCTAGCGAGTAATCTACTTACTTTAGCCTTTAGTCTAATTTAGGTACTTAAGTAACTAATAATCTATTAAGATCGTAATAGGTTTACTATTTAGTATATAATAATTCTAAGTACGTAAGGCCTCTTTAATTATAAGACCTTCTTTCTTATAAACTAGATAGTTTAGCTCTATAGCTTATAGTTTCCTATCCGAGAAGGCGATAGGATAGAGCTTTTTATTATAACTAAGCTAATATAGAGTAGTACTAATAGCCTATTTAGATATATTAGTTTTAATCGTAAAGGGTTTCGAGGTATTAGGCGCGATTAGAACTAGTTCTTCTTAAAGCGTATAGCGTAGAATAAAGAATACTTAAGTATATACTATATTCTACTTTACGGGCCTTCGCTTATTAGCTTATACGTCTATATTAGATTCCTTTAGAAGATTAGATAGGGATATAGCTAGCTTCGTAAAGCCTTTAATAAAGCGGCGATAGTATCCTATAAGTCTAAGGAACTAGTAGACTTACTAAGTAGTCGTAGAGATTAGCTATTTAGCGATAGTATTTACCTTATCTTATATAGGCTATATCGTATTTACGGATACTTTATAACTATAGAATATAACCTTAGGTACGCTAATCTCGTACTTAGTAGACAAATAGAATAGTTTAGCCTACTAAAGGCGCTTAAAACCCTCTTTAAGGCACTTTAGGTATTCTTCTTTATTCTTTAAATATACTAGAATATCGTCTAAGTAAACTATAATATTCTTCTAGAGAAGATCGTAGAGAATATCGTTTATTATGTTCTAGAATATAGCTAGGGTATTTATTAAACTAAATAGTATAACTAGGAACTCTTCTTTATCGTAATAAGTATTAAAAGCTATCTTATACGTATCCTTGCCTTTAACTAGGAGCTACTAATATTTAGATACGAGATCTAGTTTAGTAAAGATTTCTCTATAAGTAATATAATCTAGGCAATCCTAAATACGCGGATAGTAATAGAGGGAAACTATTCTTCGTAGTTACGGTATTTAGTATATAATAGTTAATATATATCTACTAGTCTAGAGTACTAGATAGAGTACTAGGCTTTAGTACGAATAAAACTAGAGTACTCTAAGGGCTTTAAGAAAGCTTAATTAGACTACGATTAATAAGGATCTTAACCTAACGAGTTTGTTCTATAAGCTAAGTAGGATTTAAACAATATAGCGAGATATTAATAGGTTTCGTATTACCTATTAGAATCTCGTAGTCCTAGCTACGACGCTTTAGGAGTTATATAGGAAGAGACTTACGCTATAAACTTAGATACTTCTATATAAGCCTTTAGAAGTCTTTATCTTTATAATATAGTAGTAGTAAATTCTTGCATTACTATACTATTCTAACTACTAGACAAGTAGCTATCCCTATCTTTATAATATAGTAGAGATATAGAATCCTCCTTTCCTAGTATAGCTATTAGCTACTCGTAGTTAATACTAGGTATATCTAAATTAGGGAAGTCTATATAAAGGAACGTATTATTAGGAAGCTTTCGGATAAGATAGTAATACTATAGTTACTTTTATTAGTATATATATTTAATAGCTTTAGGAGATACAACTTATAAGCGAATTAAAGACTTCTAGGTCTAGGTCTAAATCTTTTATATCGAATAACTAAAAGCGTTATCGGATATTATACTAGTATTCGTATCTATCGCGTAGCGAGACTAATCTAGTCTACTAGTTAATATTCGAATACTAGTTAAAGAACTATTCTAATCTAAGGATTACGTTAAAGTCTTATATATCTAGTATACGAGTAACGATATAGTCTTACTATATACGAATCTAATATAGTAATAGGACTCCTTTAGTCGATAGAATTTCCTAGCTATTTAGAAGGATAACTCGTATAGGAGTAATATCTTAAAAGTATAACTTTAGTAGTTACTATACCTTAGTTCTTAAGATATATACCTTACTAGCGATACTATCTAGTATAAATCGTAACTTCTATATACGATTAGGAAATCCGATATAGCTATCTATATTAAATAGTCTATTATCTTTTATAGTAGTTAGGCGTTCGATTATATAGTAAACCTTCTTCTCCTCTTTTTCTTAAATAATAGAAGTATCGTCTAATTCTAGGAGATCTAAGGTATTAATAATTAGTAGAGATACGAGCCTCTTAGATACCTCTACTTTTTATTTTTTAGTTACGAATATTTAAGAGCCTAGTACTTAGTAGATTCGTAATTAAAATAGCTATTATCCTTCTTATTAGACTTATTAGACTTATTAGGCCTATTGGACTTATCTATACGACCTCTACGACTATCTCTATAGCTATAGCTATTACTATAGCTATATCCTCTTCTACTACTATAGCTATTACTATAGCTACGTTCCCTTTCGCAACCTCTTATTATAATAGTACTAAGATATTTATACTTATTTATTAAAGTGTACTTGTCTATAGCCTTCGCGATTATATTTAAGTATTATTAGTCTTTTTTACGTAACTACTTATACTAACTTTCGTTAATAGAGATCGTAATATAAGCGAACTTCTCTAGCTTAAGGTCTATTATATAGAATCTACGAGAGACTATCTCTTCCAAGATAGTCTTCTTTAGACTATAGATAAACTTACGATAGATCCTATTCTACGAAGGAATAGGCTATATACGCCTATACTAGTATCTAATAATATTAATATAGCTTCTAACAGATCTAGACTAAGACAAGTAGTCCTATTTACGGTTCTAATCTTCTTAATAGCTTAGACTAATATAGTAATATACTATATATATAAAGCTTCTATAGTATAGCCGAAAGTATCTAGCTACTCGGTTTATAGAAGTTATACTATCTAATAAATAGTATACTTCTAATTGTATTAGGCGCTTCTTTAAATATAGCTAAGTAGTATATCTATCTTATAGATATCTATAAGCCTACGATATATATTCTAATACTCGCTCTATCTAATCTACGTATATACGAGGAGTACCTAATCCTTAAATTTTTCGTTCCTAATAGCGTCTATTAGGTTCTCTAGCTTAAGGAGTTTCGGATACTATACTTTACTAAAGTTAATTAGATAGCTATCTAAGTTGTAAGGACTACTAATTTCTAGAATCTTATTAATAGCTTATATCTCGATTTCTAGATCCTTACTAGGATTAGGTTTAGGAAACTTCTCCTAATAGTTATCGAATAAGCTAACTTCTTTAGACTTACTAAATACTAGTTATAAAATAGTATAGGCCTTACCTAGTATAGTATTCGCTTCGCTAGCTACTAGTATCTAGATATCTATAGTAGAAGGTATATAATCCTAAGTAGGTATACTAGACTAAGCTTAAGTTAAATAAAGATTATATATATTTCTAGGCTAGCGAAGGAGAGTATCTATACATAGTACTAGCTACGAACCTAGAGGCGACGACGTCGTCGATAGAGCCAAATCTCTCCTATCCGCTAGCGTAGCCTAAGGGCTAAATACAAAGCGCCTAGGTAAAAAGGAGGCTAGCTCTAAGGCGACTATATCTATTTAGAAAACTATCTAGCTACCTATCGAGCCTAGCGTAGCTATAACTACTATAAGAACCAATACCGAGTCGTTAGGCTAACCTTTCTAGGAAGGGAATCTATCCTAGGAATAAGGAACTAGAGTAGTAACCTAGGACTAATTATCCTAAAGAGAAGGAAGGAATAACTAAGGAGGAGGTTTCAAAGATTACTAGAAGGAGGAGGAAATATAGAGGACAAAGTACTTAGTATATCCTATAGCCTATAGTCCCTAGGGGAGTATAGCCCTAGACTTGCTTCCTAGGCCTTAGCTCCTATAGGGATACTAATATTAGTTCTAAAGGCTAGGTATCTAATACAAACTACTCCTTATACTATATATAAGGTAGCCTATAAAGAATACCTAAGTATAGAGACTAATATAGGGAATCCAATTTCTAGTAATATAGGTTATATAACTAGATACTAAGTAAGGGTAGGGAATCGGGATAGTTCTTAGTTTAGTAGAGAGCTAATATAGAAGTTAACTAGTAAGTAGGAGGAATAATAAGGACCTATATTTATAAAGGGAAGGAAGGAAGGAGAGGAAAGGGATAGGGATACTATCCTATTCCCTAAATTAGATATCCCTCCTACCTAGTTTAGGAGCTATAAAGGAATAAGTTAAAGAAAAGAATATTAAACTAGAGGAGGTAGATATAATCTAGTTAAGATAATAGAGATATAGGGAACCTCTTAATATTTAAAAGACTAGTATAAACTAGGGTAGCGCTTAGTATCCCTAATAATATAGAGGAACATAGAGGTTTTTAATACTATACAAAGCTAGTAAGGGCTTTAAGGAAGTTAGGAAGGTAGAGTAAAGGACTTTTTCCCTTCTAAAGAATATTAGAGATAGCTACTTGTCTACGAGTTAGAATAGTATAGTAATGTAAGAACTTATCTATCTATATATTTCTAGTATTTATAAGTAAATAAATAAGTTCCTAGATTTTATAAATCTAGTACTAAAGCTTCTAATATTATCTATAAGTACTTATCTACTTAGTCTAATAATATAGCTAGCTAAGTATATATTCGAGATAGATATACTAGCGTTTATTCTATAGGTTTAGCTAAATACGCCTAGTAAGTATTTCTATAAGAAAGCTTCTAGAGCTTAATAGATATATTAGCTATATACTAGTCTTACTAATTAGGATCTAGAATTTATACTATTTCTAGCTTATATAGTTATTAAGGCTCTATAAAGGTTTACTTAGATAGTTGTACTAAGGTTTTATCTATATATAGGGTTTAGGCTACTTATAGAATATCTAATTAGATCTAGAGGGACTTAAAAAGATTAATACTAATGGGAAGTATAATGTTATGTAGTACTACTAGATGTAGTGACCTTAGTACGTATAGAACGTGAATTGCATAGTTATCTAGAAGCGTGGAAATTAAATACAGTGTATGTACCAAGCCGCCATGACTAAGAATCGCTCACTCTTTCAACTCCTCAAACACTACCCTTTTGTCCGCGACCTACAAGGCCAAATAACTGGGAAATGATATTGAGCTTTGATGTCGAGACAAACAGAAACGAAGGATACAAATAAAATCTCCTATGCAACACGCCGGGCGAAAGTTCACTCTCTCATATCGCACCCTCCCTCCTCACAGTGCTAATACCTAACCGTATCTGACCGTACTCCAAGAAGGACTGAGCAGCACATACAGAGATAATGGTCTACACCATGCACTGGTATGTCGACGGCGGCTGCCGAGGAAACGGCTCCCCAGGCTCAATCGGCGCAGCAGCAGCAATCCACATGAGCAGAGACGGAGCCTACACAGCCTGGACTAGAAAACTGCCAACCTACCCTCACCCCACGAACCAACGAGCAGAAATCACAGCCATCATAATCGCTCTTGAACAAACCCTAGAGAAAAATGACGAACTCGACTCTTCCCCTTATCTTGATGTGACCATTCATTCTGATTCGAGATATGCGGTGAACTGCATGAACGATTGGATTTACAAGTGGTCTAAAAACGGTTGGATCAATGCTAAGGGGAAAGAGGTTGTGAACCGTCATTTGATTCAGGAGGCTTCGAGCCTTGATGATCGTGTGAAAGAGTTGGGAAGTGTGAGTTATAAGTGGATTCCGAGATCGGAGAACGGGATTGCTGATAAGAGGTGTAATGAGGTGATGGATGAGCAGAAGGGTTCGGTGGGTTATTATTCTTCGGACGATGATTACTAGGAAGGTGTAGCAGGAGAGAGTGATTGTTGGCGGCAGGAATGACTAATCTCCGAACTTCATTACTTCGACTGACGGGAAGCTGCGAGGATTCCAACGGGCGAGTATTATGAGAAGGCTTGTGTTGTAGCAGTTGTGACGCCGGATGGATCTTTGGACGATCTGGTACGATGACTGGGTATGAGGCTCTGGTGAGACAGAGGCTAGGCCTTTGGCTCTAGGAGCGAGAAGCAGATTCTGGATTTATCATGCCGAGTGTCATCGCAATCGGCGGTCCAAGTGTATTAATGATTTAACCAAGACACGAACGCCATCTCTCATTAAAACGACCAAATCCCCGGCGCAGGGTCGGTGTCGTTTCCTGGCACCAGTCTAAAGCATTGACGTCAGGAAATGAAGCGGGCCAGGAATACTGAGACTGAACTCACCCATACTGAGCAAAGACCTGCTTCACTCTCGCGACGATCGCTTCTGTAGGTGGAATGACAGTACCATTCGCACGGGCTGCCGTCGGTGGGTACAGCCAAGGAACGACTTGAACTTCGGCATAGGTATTGTACATCTTGTTAATCTCCCATTGTGAGAATCCGCCTCCAATAAAAATTGCTTTCGGAACTTTTGGGGATGGAGAGTTGACGTTCGAACCGAGACCGGACACTGGGATCGAGTATTCTCCTGCCACCAGCGGAGGGAATTCGTAGATGCCATTGGGTGCTGAGTTGACTACGTGAACGACTGGAGTGGTGTGTCAGTATTGCCGTTGGATTCGTGGCTACTTGTCTGGACGCGCGCATACCATCGTACTCCGGCAGCATTAGACGAATGAAGTCCTCACTGATATCGGCTTCCTTGCCGCCAAGCGCAATAGGTACAGGTGCGGAAGCATTACTGCTAGTTATTGCAGAGGTGGCGATTGAGGCAAGACCAAAAGCGGCCAGCAGAGCTGCCGAGAATTGTTGTCGAAGGCAGACCATTGTGTCAGATGTGTTCCGCGTACGAGGCGCAGGGCAGAGCCAGCACCCATATATGCTGTTTTGATGGGCACCATGGTTGGACACGGTACTGCTGGCCTATATAAAGCTGGTCTATGACGAGGCCAAGGGTGCTACGGGGGTTGGTTCCTGATTGATCAACCAGATGCATATCGTTGCGGAAGTTCAATGGCGTGGTGCTTGAGCCGCACAGGAAGTATTAGTACCCATATGAGGCCTGCAAGATTGTCCTGGCCTCGCATACTCCATGCTCGGTCAATATTCTCCTGCCATGCCACGAGCGTTCGTTATGCTGGAGCCGGTGCCAAGACAGGTCGATACGGTAGCATCCTGGCGGAGGTCTTTCCGATGTGAGTCTCCGACCTCTGTCAAGGCGGCTGGTGATTCATTATGTTTACGAAGAGGCCTCGTCCGAGTGTTGGTCATCATGGGCTGAATGGCGATGGGATTGATGTTCAGCCCAGCAGATGGCCATCTCGCTTCTCAATTAGGCACATTCATCCACGTCAGGCCCTGCATATCGTCTAGGCGCCAATGCGGCTGAGATGTGATAGCAACCAAAAGACCTGGAGGAGTTTCATGTGTTACCACGGTTCGTAGGGCAGGCTACATCCTGAGGGGCACACATGCAGGTACCGACTGCTGTCAAATGTCGCACGAACTATCTTCGTCTGTTTACTTTGATGCTGGCCATTGCAGTCCAGGACAGGAGGGTGAACTTCTTACCGTGTCTACCGTACTCCGGGCCAAATTTCCGTTTTCATGCGGGCTTTTCAGGACTGTGAAGCCGGTATGCCCAAGAAGATGATTGTCGCTGGCTTTACGATGGCAATGCCGACGAGGCTGATCAAGTAACATCCGTAACAGCGATTGCTATATGCAACATTGTCTGCAGAGCACGTCGTGCATGGAGGTCAACGTTGATGGACCTTGACTTTGATCCACTGCGACTGCTTTAAGTGAAGTGCGCTCGTCTCCATGCAACGCGGAAGAATCGGTTTCCAAGATTCTAAGGACCAGGAACTTTCAACAAGCGCCTTGTCGGCGCGGCGAGACACGGCTGAAAAGTGGAAAAATGTGCTGTCGTCCACCGCACGGCGTCCGATGTATCACGAAGCAATGCCCGTGGATCGTTAGTCTTGGCGCTACGGCCGTAGTCCTTTAATCTCGCTGTCGCTCTGTACGGACTTTGGCGGCCTTGAAGCCTGACTGCAGAAGTCATGTAACGACCGTTTTCAAAACCGACTAATCACGTGGCGTCAAGAAAACAACACACATAGCATAACCTTCGAGCTCCGCGAATAAGATAAGAAGTGTATATAAGGTGAGGTGAGAGCAGTGGAAGAGCAGCAGGAGTGTATCGAAAAGTAAATTTTCCGAGGCTAGCACGAAAAGAGGATAGCTTTCTTTACCACGGCCTAGAAGGAAGATGGTACAATTGTTGTCCTGATTACGAAGCGTGAGGATGTCTTGCTGGTAGACCTCCTCAGCTTGTCGTGAAGATCTTGCCGCCATCCTCAATGCTCGAGCTGTTGTCACTTCTGATTCGTGCAGATGCAGGATCGCATCACCATAGAGTACGAACTGCCCTTCTCAAGCCATCTCCAGCAGTTGCAGCTTGAGCGTGGAAGAAGAACACGTTCTCGAAGTAGAATGTAGATACTCATGGGTTCAGAGCGAATCTCATGGCAGGCAGCAAGGAGGCCTGGGTTGCGATAGCCGGGGACTGAGTGCACGCCGTTCGGCTCGACGAGCACCTCCGAAAAATGCGCTTTCTGAGCTCACCTGACAGCTTTCTGGAATGATATTGCGTCTGGTCATCTTGGGCGTCCGAGTCATCGCCTGTAGTTATGTCAATTCTCTGCGGCGAAGGAGTTGTTTGCGGCATGGATCCACCTGGGAGTGCTTCTGCGAAGTCGATCGTCTGAGAGGTCGTTGCCACGGTCGCATTGCTGTTCGCACGGGGTCCGTGTTGGCAATGATGGCATGCATCATGGCATTCGAGCTCAATGACGAAGGGCGCCAGATGTTGGTGCGAGTCTGGTGTAAGGTGAATTCAGATCGGCCACTCGAAGTTCTGCACAAGGTTCGAGAGCTTGCGCCACGTGAAGAGCTGCTCTTTTCTTTTTATGTCAGAAGCGTACAGATCAAGGCATGTGCAACGATAATATTATACAATGTACCGTTGAGATGCGTGCAGTGTGATTTGCAAGAGGGGTATCACCAGAATTTGTACCACGCCTTTCCTTCACTTGTGTCGCCAGCAGCCTTATACTGCACATCCAGCTCTTTGTCTTTCGCCTCTCTTCTCTCCTCACGCAGCTTTGCCTTTCTCTCTTCTCGAGCCTGTTTTGCGGCCTGCTTCTTGTTCAAAATTTCCACAGCGCGCATCATGCCCTCCTTTTCTGCTTGCCTTTGATACATGCAGTACTGGTACAGCACGCCAGCTGAGAGGCAGAAAGTTCCTGCCGCCCAATTCGCGGCTTTGGGGATGGAAGCTACATTTATCAGCGGCCTGTTCCGAGTGACAACCAGGACTCGCGAAACGTACCTCCAAACACCAGTCTACCACCTCCTACAGCAAAACCTCCAATCATGCCCTGAAGGAGACTGTCCCTCACACACGGCCGCTTATGCACCTCCCATATTGGAGTGCCTGCCTGTAATGCGTTCATGATCGTAACGTCGGGTACTTCTCCACCTGCGGTATGCAGTGTTCCTCCTGCCATCATGTTCGCGTTCTCTGGCGGCTTGTACGGTATTTGCTTTCCACCCTGCCATTGTGTGCCCGAGAACGCCTTCTTCTCCGGATTGACAGTCAATGCTTCTTTGCTGAGGTCCTCTCGTTGCGGGCTCTGCCGCGTATCGTCTGCCATGATGATGATGGGTAGACAGGAAGTGGAAGTAGGAATCGATGATGCATGTAAAAGTTGCGAAGTAAGCAACCTCAGGCACTCCGGAAGCGCTGCCGAAAGTCAATTTGAGGTCGCGTTCAAGGCGCGTTCTCCGCGACGCGCTGCCAGCTTTGGCCTACTATACCACTCCACTACACGCACTTCGAAGCACAGTACAGCATCGCATTGCCGGACTTGACTGACGGCTGGACACGGTTGACGACACAGTAATGATTGCATAATACGATACATCTAAAAGGCCGATTAGGCCCAGCACAACCCAAATATGCCTGTCCGCCGCAAGGAAGGCAAATCGCGTTTCGGCGCCAACAAATCTGGACAACTCAAGGCCGGCAAAGTACGAGTCGTCGATCCCTCCACATTGCGAAACTCGGAAGCGACGAACCAAAATGAGAAGATCGAAGCTACCCGACTTGCCCACAAGATCGATGAAAACCAGGGATTCGAGCGATTCGAAGCGGGCAAGAAGCGGCAAGGATGGCTGATCAACATGCACAGCACTGCGATTCAAGATTCGAAGGTACCTGGCGGTCGAGCAGCGGTGGACTTCTACTTCATTGGCGACGATGGCGAGCAGTTCAAGGCCAGCGTGGAATACCAGCCTTACTTCCTGATCGGTGTCAAGAAGGGCCGAGAGCCCGAAGTGGAAGAATGGGCGCGGAGGAGCTTTGAAGGGCTCATTACTCGAGTAGAGAGAGTGGACAAGGAGGATTTGAAGATGCCGAACCATTTGCTTGGTTACAGGCGGACCTTCCTCAAATTGCTGTTCGCCAATGTCACAGATCTGCTGGCGGTGCGAAGGGCGATCTTGCCGGTCGCGGAAAAAAACAAGAGCAAAGTTAGCGCCATGGACACATATGCTGAAGTAGCAAGCGCAAATGCTGGATTTGATGTGTTCGATGACGATACAGAGCGCAATCGAAGACCGACAGGAATTGCAGACGCGAGCGACTTCATTCTAGATATACGAGAGTACGATGTGCCTTACCACGTGCGAGTGTCGATTGACCTGGACATTCGGATAGGAAAATGGTACGAAGTGGAAGCAAAGCATGGTCATGTCAAGTTGCGGTGTCTCGAAGACCGCTTGACACGTGCTGATCCGGTTGTCATGGCGTACGATATCGAAACCACCAAATTGCCCTTGAAATTCCCAGACGCTGCGATTGATCAAATTATGATGATTTCGTATATGATCGATGGGCAAGGCTTTCTGATCACAAACCGAGAAATCGTTTCAGAAGACATTCAGGACTTTGAGTACACACCCAAGCCGGAATTCGAAGGACCTTTTATCATCTTCAACGAGGCGAATGAAGAAGCAGTGATTGAGCGCTTTTTCAGCTGCATAAAAGAGGCCCGGCCGACTATCATGGTTACATACAACGGTGACTTCTTCGATTGGCCCTTCGTGGAAGCTCGAGCGAGCGTGCACGGCATTGACATGTACCAGGAAATTGGCTTCCGAAAAAACACTGAAGACATCTATCAATCGACGCATTGCGCCCACATGGACGCTTTTGCTTGGGTGAATCGAGACTCTTACCTGCCACAGGGCAGTCGAGGCTTGAAGGCAGTCACTGTTGCGAAGCTTGGGTACGATCCGGATGAGCTCGATCCAGAATTGATGACTCCTTACGCGCAAGAACGACCGCAAACTTTAGCAGAATACTCTGTTTCCGATGCCGTGGCGACCTACTACCTGTACATGAAATACGTGCACCCGTTCATCTTCTCATTGTGTACGATCATTCCTCTCGGACCAGACGATGTATTACGAAAAGGAACTGGAACTCTGTGTGAGATGTTGCTCATGGTCCAAGCATACCAGAAGGAAATCGTGCTACCTAACAAGCACGTTCAGCCTCGAGAGTCGTTCTGGGAAGGACATCTGCTGGAGTCCGAGACCTATGTCGGAGGTCATGTCGAAAGTATTGAATGCGGCGTCTTCAGAAGTGACATTCCGACGAATTTCGCTGTCGACACGACTGCCATTGACGAGTTGATTGAAGAACTTGATGATGCTCTGAAGTTCACGATCACTGTCGAAGAGAAGAAGTCGATGGACGATGTGGACAATTACGATGAGGTGAAGGCGCAAATTGCAGAGCGACTGCAGAAGCTCAAAGCCATACCGAATCGGAGCGAACGGCCATTGATATACCACTTGGATGTTGCATCCATGTATCCAAACATCATGACCACAAATCGGTTGCAGCCGGACAGCATGATCGACGAGGCTGCTTGCGCCGCATGCGATTTCAATCGACCTGGCAAGACCTGCGATAGACGAATGCCCTGGTCTTGGAGAGGAGAGTTTCTCCCAGCCAAGCGAGATGAATACAACATGATCCGACATGCTCTGGAGAACGAAAGATTTCCGGGCAAATTTGCGAACAGCCTGTCCCGATCATTCCAGGATCTCAATCTTGATGAGCAGACTACCTTCGTCAAGAAGCGTCTCACTGACTACAGTAAGAAGATCTACCACAAGATCCATGACACTAGGACGATCGAGCGAGAAGCCATAATCTGTCAGCGAGAGAATCCGTTCTACGTCGACACTGTGAAGGATTTTCGTGATCGACGATATGACTTCAAGGGCAAGCAAAAAGTCTGGAAAGGCAAGGCATCAGATCTCGAGAAGGGTGGAGCAACCAAAGACGAGGTCGATGAAGCGAAGAAGATGATCGTGCTTTTCGATTCCCTTCAGCTTGCGCACAAAGTCATTTTGAACTCATTTTACGGGTACGTTATGCGAAAGGGCTCTCGATGGTACTCCATGGAAATGGCTGGTGTCACTTGCTTGACCGGTGCTCGCATCATTCAAATGGCACGAGAACGGGTGGAACGACTAGGTCGACCGCTGGAACTGGACACCGACGGTATCTGGTGCATTTTGCCTGCCACGTTTCCCGAAAACTTTGCCTTCAAGCTGAAGAATGGCAAGAAGGTGCCGGTGTCGTACCCTTGCGTGATGTTAAATCATCTGGTGCATGCACGCTTCACAAACCATCAATATCAAGAACTGGTAGACCCTTCTACTAACAAGTACGAGACGCACAGCGACAACACAATCTTCTTCGAGGTTGACGGTCCATACAAGGCTATGATTCTGCCTACCTCAAAAGAAGAGGATAAGAATTTGAAGAAACGCTATGCTGTCTTCAACGATGACGGATCGCTGGCAGAGCTGAAAGGGTTTGAAGTGAAACGAAGAGGAGAGCTCAAACTCATCAAGATCTTCCAACAACAAATCTTCAAGTTCTTCTTGGAAGGTAGTACGCTTGAGGAGGTCTACCACGCAGTTGCCAAAGTCGCCAACAAGTGGCTGGATGTGCTTCATTCCCATGGCAGCACGCTTGCAGATGAAGAGCTGATCGACCTCATTTGCGAGAATAAGAGCATGTCAAAAACGCTGGAAGAGTATGGTCAGCAGAAGTCTACTGCGATCACTACGGCAAAGCGTCTGGCTGAGTTCTTGGGCGAGCAGATGATCAAAGACAAGGGCCTGAACTGCAAGTACATCATCTCCGCCAAGCCTAAGACTGCGCCTGTGACCGAGCGTGCGATTCCCGTTGCTATCTTCTCCGCCGACGAAAGCGTAAAGCGCTACTATTTGAAGAAGTGGCTGCGGGAAGAGCCCAGCTCACTCGATCCACGAGATATCCTGGACTGGGGCTACTATCTTGAGCGACTGGGCTCTCAGATCCAAAAGCTCATCACCATTCCTGCCGCTTTACAAAAGGTACGCAATCCATGTCCGAGAGTGCCGCACCCGGAATGGCTCGACAGGAGGATTCGAATAAAAGACGATGTGTTCAAACAGGTGAAGATGACAGATATGTTTTCGAAGCAACCTCTTGCCGAGCGCGACGCAAATGCCGTTCCTACTCGAACTGGTGGAGACCTTGAAGACTTTGGAGCCACGCCAATGAATCAGCTCAAGCCTGCTGCAACAGCAAAGCTCGCCAGCAGTCACAAGAGGAAGAATCGCGAGGAGCCTGCGCCTGCCACCGTCAACCCCTACGATGCTCTTCCAAATGAGATGCCAAGCATCACTGAAGACTACCGAGGATGGCTAAAGTACCAGAAGCAGAAGTGGAAGATCCAGAAAGCTGCTCGAAAACGACGACGACAGCTCTTCGGTGAGAAGCGAGCTGATGCTAATGATGCAATCGGAACATTTTTCCGTAACCAAGCCGAGTTACTGTATACGACAGACTGGCAGATCCTTCAGTTGCGGGAAACAGACATTGCTGGTGAGGTGAAAGCATTTGTTTTGATTGACAAGAAAGTGCATCAGCTCAAGATTGTCGTTCCTCGCCAAGTCTATCTCAACCTGAAGGAGGACGACTTGCCGGACGTGGACATCAAGGGCGTTCAAGCCGAGAAGGTTATCAACCACACTCTACCAAATGGACACTCCTCAACACATCTCTTCAAGCTCACCATGCCTGAGCAGGTCTACGTGAAAGAAGGCGAACAGCTAGCAGTGCTGTTCAATCACCACTCAGTCGAAGGTGTCTACGAGCGACAACTGCCTCTCAACGTTCGTGCCATGCTAGAACTTGGTTCTGTCTGCACATTCGACGAGTCGCAGCGAGGTGCGCTTGGCAAAGGTCTGGAGCAAGGATTCGATCTATCAGCACTGCACAACGTGCCGCCGAAGAAGCCATACATGACCGATGCTATTTTTAGCTATCTTGCACTCTATCACATTAGTGCTGGCGACAAGCAGATCTATGCACTCTTCAGCTCGACAAAGGCCGAAGCCCAGATCATCGTGCTCAATCGCGCACGGAGCGAGCAAGGCATGCCGAATGTCGATCGTGTATATGACGAACTGCTTAACGCCAAGTTGGAGGAGACTGGAGGGCAGCCGTGGCAACCCACTTTTGACTACCAAGAGACCATCCACTTCAAGACAGTGCAAGTCACTACTCACCGAAGGGCTTTGCAGGAACTTGGCGATGCGATCAAGAAGATCCAAAAGGAAGAGTCTCTGCCGATCATGCTTGTCTTACAGTCACATTCTGCAACTATGCTCGTGCACGAGCTGCCGATGTTGCAGAATCTGCCCTCGCTCAGATTAAAAGCAAATGAAGCCGACAAGCAGCTGCCTCCCTTGGGATGGCAGTCGATCGTTGCTCGCAGATTGGTCGGCCACTACCTCGATCTGGGGCTTTGGATCGGCCATTTGCTTGAGTTTGCGCGATACGGCAATGTACCTCTGGGCAACCTTGAGGTGGACGACCCTCGCTTCCTCATCGACATTGCGTACGCCCGGCGACTGCAAAAGGAGAAAGTCGTGCTATGGTGGTCACAAGATGCTCGACCGGACCACGCTGGGCACGAGCGGGACGATGTCCTGAGTGGAATGGACATCGTCGAAATGCCTACCCTCAATACTCCGGGCACTTATTCGTCCGTTTGCATCGACCTCAGCGTCAAGAATCTTGCGATCAACACTATTCTCTCTTCGGCTGTACTCAATGATGCCGAAGGGGCTGGCGCTGATCCACTCGGCATTTCTGGTGCTGGAGCGAAGGAGGACGCGCTTGACGAGACGGCTCAGACCATCCAGTCCGAGAACGCTTTCGCTGCTGCTGGAATAAGCGCTCTCCGAGAAATGGTCCGGTCGTGGTGGCAAGAAGCATGCAATAGCAAGACCCAGAACAGCATGGCCGATGTGCTCGTCCAACATCTGCTTCGCTGGATTGAGAGCCCAAGCTCGCATCTCTACGATCGCAATCTGCACCACTACGTGCAGGTCATGAGTAAGAAAGCATTTCAGCAGCTCATCAACGAGTTCCGTCGGGTCGGCTCACATGTTGTATTTGCCAATGCCAGTCGTCTGCTGCTGCAGACCAGCAAAGCAGAAGTGGGCAACGCATATGCCTACAGCGAGTACATATTGAAAACGATCAGCCAGCGACCAGCATTCCACTTCTTGGATCTGTCGATCACCGAATTCTGGGACTATCTCGCCTGGCACGATGAGTTCAACTACGGTGGCAAAGGCTGCGAGAAAGTCGTTGATGAAGAATCTCAGCAACTGCAATTAGTCATGCACTGGCAGATGGCGACCTTCCTCCCATCGATCTTGCAGCCCATATTCGAGCAATGGATTGTGGAATACATAGAGCTCATGCACGCCCGCAAACGACCGGCTAGACTCAAAGGCAGCACACCCCGAGCTACCCAACTCCCCATCCACGCCGCAATCTTCCAATCCGAAGCAGACGACCAAACCACACCCGGCAACGTCCTCTCCCAAACCTTCAGCAAACCCCTGAAAAAACAAATCGCTCAACTCATCCAACGCCAACGCACAGAATCCATGCACGAGGAACTGCTCCCTGACTGGACATTCCCAACGCAACCTGGCAGCCACCTCAATCTCCAAAACCCAGTCCTCGAGCTCGTAAAAAGCATAAACGAAGTCCTGCGTCTCGACAAAACAATCTCCCTCGAAGCCCGTCTCCTCCGAAAGGAACTCCTACATTTATTCGAAATACGAGAATTCAGTCCTGAAGGCAATTGGATCGATCCTTCCGCCTCTTTACCCATCAAGCAACTCTCCTGTCGCGAATGTTGTGTTCCCAAAGACATCGATCTCTGCAAAGATACGGATCTCGCTGTCTTCAACCATGACAATAACATCGCCACGCTAGTCGTTAAATGCAGTAATGCAGACTGTGGGCTCGTGTTCGATCGACTCATGATTGAGGAGAGATTGCTGGCTGAGGTGCAGAAAATGGCGGTTATGTGGATGACGCAGGATTTGAAGTGTGGGAAGTGTGGAAGGATAAGAACGAATGAGTTTATGGAACATTGTGGTTGTGCGGGGGAGTGGAAGTGTACGATTGATGAGAAGAGGTTGGGGAGTGTGCTTGGAACGTATAGGGCTGTGAGTGAATTTTACGGGATGAGGATGTTGGAGGGGGTTGTTGAGGGGTTTCGGGGAAGTTTGTGATGTGAATAGTCTTAAGGGATGGTGTGAAGGATCAGGGACTTGCATGTGCACGAGAGGGAGACATGGCGTTTGTGGGTCTGTATGGAATGAATGATATGCCTGTTAGGATGATACATGAGGATTTGAACATGCCTAGATCTTTGAGCTATGGACGATTGCCAATATCTTGTTCTCCTTTGCTTTCTTCTCTTAATTGCAAGTTCCATCGGGCCGCACAAGGTGTGGAACTCTGCACTCATGTTGGCCTACATCATCCACTGTACAACGACTCAGAGTAGACGTTTTTTGACTTGGCTTCTTCTCAAAGGTCCACAACACAGCAAGTCGTGGGTTTCCATCGAGTCTCTCTATATCTCATCCTTTCCGGTTAAAAAGGCGTATACGCTTGAGATGATGAGAGCATCGGAAGGCTATCAATTTCTCCCTATTTCTGGCTAGCAAGGGTTTAGGCCAATTGCAATTTCGGCTTGACTGTTAAACGTAAAGGACATAGCCCGCCGATGCGTTCAGATGCTGTATGAAGCAGTTCCAGCAGTCTGTAAGCTCTTTGAATGCATCCAAGCATAATCACATTTCATTCAGTCCTCTACTCAAGGTCCTGCCATTGTCGGGTCTTAATACAACTCCTCGCCTTGTACCATCTCACATCGCAGGTTCAATCAACTTCCAGGTCACTATCTTGCCGATGGCTTCTCGCCGATGGTAATTCGGGAGCTGAACGACTGGACATTGCTCTCGAGCCCATCTGTGGTCATCCGCCTCACGATCTCAGGTCGGTGGTGCCCAGCCCCATTGTTCGCTCGTCGTGTAGCAGTTGATGTGAAGCCATGTTGCTGGGACGTTGTCGAAGAGCCAAGGGTCATTCCTCCAAGCAGGATCTGGACTCAGTCTCTTGACGACTATTGGGCTTGGAATCGACGAGGATCGGGGAAAGTAGCTGATGTTGTCACTTCGGATGCCGATGGCCTTGTACGGAGGCTCATTTGTACCTCTCTGATCGCCGAAACAATTGATTCTGACTGCCCGAACGTAAGATGTACTCTATCTCCAATTAGACGAAAAACTAGGTATATGTATGCTCATGTGATTATGTTGCACGTATTCCGCAATAGAGTTACTAGTTTCCGTAGCGGTACTAATCAACCCCGACACTTCCTAAATAACCTCCCGTATAGACTACTACACATCCTTTGTTTTTCGTCTAATCCGGTTCTATCGGATTTTGTAGAGGCTATATAATCTATTAGGAGAATAGGTAGAATACGAATAGCGATTATACTCTTTATATATAGAAATCTTAAAATCCGCTATATCTTATTACTATATAATTACAAAAAGAACCTTATTCTTTAATTTTAAGTAATATCGAGTACTCTACTAAGCTATAGCCTTATAGAAGTACTATAATCGCGTATTATAGTCTATATAATCTATCTACCGGATTCGACCTATCTATACTATAGTCCTACCTAACGCCTTCGCGATAATC